>CH002552.1:115366-130187 GCA_000149265.1 Ciona savignyi | reverse complement strand
ATTATGTTTTTGATTTAATTAACTTTAATTATAGTAAAAAAATATTTTATTAACCGAGCCCTTTTTATGTCCTCAATTATATAGATTGTTATGACACTAGTTATTAATTATGAAATTGCAACATTAGCCATGACACTGCACATCTTTATTAATTATGACACTGCATCTTTAATGATTGTGACATTTTTTGAAACTTTTCCATTTACTGTAATTAAACGCAAAATAAAAATAATGGTTTTATGTAAGTTCTTTATAATATTTTAAGTTTTACTTATTACTTCCATTGATGTATTTATTGCCAAACTAAATAATTAACGTTTTAAATATTTGAAGTATTGTAAAAATTGTGGGTATGTGCATTTTTTTAAATAACAATTTACACTGTAATTATGGTTATTTTATCATCAGGTTTATTGTCGTATTTTATTTGATCTGTATAGCATCGTTCGTAATGGTTTTAAATAGGAATTTATGTTGATAAATGTCATTTATCTCTAATAATGAAGTTAGTTTATTGTAAACTTTTAAACCATATTATCATGTCATAGAAGAAATGTAAAGTATGCTGTTTAAATTAACAATGTATTTAACAATTTAATAATGTAAGTTTATGACTGCAGTGTATTCGCTAATGTGGGTATGGATTTTTTTTAGGATTCTATACTATTAAACAAAATCAATCACCTTTTTTCATGTTGAATCTAGGAAAATTTTAATTAGATGTTTTTAAGTTATAAAAGATACGATGCCATGTTACATTGTCATAGTTAGGATCAGAACACAAATTTTTTTGCCGTGAATTTGCAAACGCAAGGGCCATTATCGCACGGGCAATCATCAGAATTTCCCATGCCAACGCGTTCGGGTTACCAGAGATATTGCAGTGTGTTGTGACTATAATGTAAGAACCCAGCGAATTAATGGGTTCTACCAAATTGAAGGAACGTGTATATCATATACAACACACTGCATGGACCTCCGGTAACCCGACGATGAGCGCGAGGTGATCTGACGATTGCCCGTGTGATAACCCCCTTGGTTTTTCCATTCACGGGGATAAAAATATATATTCTATCCTAAGTTAAACTTACCATAATTTCTTGAGCATAATTCGGGAAAAACTCAAAACTATGAATGAAATAACTGAACGATAATGACGCAATAAACGTCACTCATCATTTCTTAACTAAAGGATTTCTCAAGCTATGTGCGATATTTTACTAAACTTTACAAGCTAAAAAAATAAGATATTAAAATAAGCCTGAAGTTAAAGCAGGGGTCGGCAACCTACGGCCCGCGGGCCGCATCCGGCCCGCCAAGCAAAATCATCCGGCCCGAGACATCTTACTGAAGTATTATAGAATACGGCCCACTCTGTCATCTGCAATCTTAGATTTTGGTGAATATCAACAATCTATGCGGCAATAATAAAAAATGCGCCTGACCGTGTCTATTGAGAATGTGTGCGAGCAGACAAAGAAAATGCTTTTGAGAAAGTGTGTGTGTTTGTTGGCATGCGCATTAGTGAGAGTAGAAGCAATCCAATTGTAATATTATGACATAATGACACTTATTATGACATGTAACATTATGACACAACAGACATTGTTTTTGCTATTTCATGTGTTTGCATCGTGTTCTTTACTAACTAAAGTCCTGTACAATAGATAATACTAGGTAGTAAACATATATTTTTTTATTGATTTTCCAATTTATTACGGCCCGCCGAGATCATATTGAATTGGGTTTTGGCCCGCGACTATGAAAAGGTTGCCGACCCCTGAGTTAAAGCAAAGTTATGCGTTTTAAGACGGAATTATTTCATAATTTTGCTTTAGGTTGGATTTAATTTTGAAAATTTCAGTAGTAAAATTTTGGGACATTTTGCTAACCAGGACGGGACACCGGGACCGTTTTTTTGTAATTACTTTGTCAAATTTCAAAAATTGATGAAGCCTATTTTTATTAAACGCATGGTAGGGCTGTCTTATGTGCGAGATCGTCATGAAAGTTTCAAATCGGAAAAAAAAACTTTTACATTTGGTAGCTATCATGACCCAGATATGTCAAAGTCTAAACTTTAGTCGTTTTACTTGAATAATTACCTAGACTAAAAAAATATTGATTAATTATTTTTACCATTTTATTTTCTGGCGATCTAAGAGTCAATCGTAAAATTAAATATTTATTACTATAAGTAAAAGACTCGTCTTGAAAAATCGTCTTGAAACTTGGATGAATGGTGGGTAAAATAGGTAATTTTTTTGACATAACTAAAATGCACCATGTATAAAAAAATAAACAATCAAAAATAATACGAACCGATTTAGGATGAAGGATAGGATAGGGTAAAATAGAATAGTATATTCATATTTATCCCCGTGAATGGGAAAACTAAGGGGATTAACACATGTGCAATCGTTAGATCACCTCGCGCCCATCGTCGGGTTACCGGAGCTATTGTAGTGTGCTGTATATATAAGGGGCGCGTTCCTTCAATATGGTAGAATAATTAATCCACTGGGTTCGGGCAATGTCCGTTAAGTGCCTTGCCCAAGGACACAACCCACCAGCTAGATGCCAGTTGGGCACCTGCAACCTTTCGATTGAAAGAAGACGCACATAAACGCCAGACTAACCGACCGGGCCAATTAGAATTTAAAAGGAACCATTTACCGGTAGAATTTAAAATTCTAAAATATATCGAAATTGGAATTTAAATATTTGAGGAAAAATAAATAATTCTATACCTTGGATTCAAATGTACTTACAGATTTACCTGTATAATTGTGGTTGTGTTTCTGGAGACATCCTGGAAATCGGTTGTAGATGGAAATCAATTATACTTAATGCCTTGTTTATTAAGAATGAAAAATTGTGGCAAAATTAAAAGTTTAAAACAATCATGAACTACTCAGTCGTAGATTCCTTTCTCCCAGATCTCCGAATGGAAATCCAAAAACAATCCTCAATAGTTCGCAACATCCGAAGATACAACGAACCAAGCTTCATGCTCAGAAGGAATCCCTACAACTCATCTTCGTAGTTGAGGAATCGTCATAATTTGATGACGTTTTCAAGATGCACACTATAGAAATGATCCCTAAAAGTATGATCTTAATTGATTAGTTGTTTTTTAAAAAGGACCACGATACCCAAACAACCTTTTCGTTTGTGGTGCCAAGTCGACAAGATATTTTTACGAGGAATTTTATGACTTTATTGCAAGAAAATGCTATTAATCAAGCTTTGTCGGGCATTCGCAGACCTGGATGTACGGTGGTGTGACCAAATGGTTAACGCGACCGGTACAAATACCGACTCTATACAAAAACGGTCCGAGTAACGAGCTCACCATGGGTTTGAAACTTGGATCAACAAATTGTAGACCTGGTCTTACAGAAAGGATACATCACCAAACCGGCCAATGTAAACCCTTAAACTGTTTGGCTATAGACCCGAGATGTTGCCTTTAATCTGACCTGACTGATTCGAAACTTTCCCTTGGTTTAAGTTTCATAATCTTTACGCAAGGAGCTGATATGGTGATAAAAATTGAAACAATGTGTTCTTAGAGCAGGGATGTCCAACCTGCGCCCGCGGGCCGCAGTGCGGCCCACCTGAGATTTTTGTGCGGCCCGCTAGTCATTTTTACTCCAATTAGTATTTTGAACTTTAAATCGTGGTCCAATTCAAATGTATCAGTCAGCTTTTAGGGACGCAGTAAACATCAAAACTGCAGAAAGAAACCGACGGACGACAAAAACTTATCTCATTGACTTTGTATTGGAGAAATAAGACATTGTTTCTTTCTATATGTGTGTTATTTGTTCCTTTTTTCAAAGATGAAATTTATGGCTTTTAATTGTTTCTTTATGTACCCATTCAGGGTTGGAATTAAGGAATCGCGAATCGCTATTAGCGAACCGTTTTCTAAAGTTCACGAAATACAAAATTTAACATAATCGCAAAAATATAAATCACCGGTACTGATTTCGCGCCCTTTTAATAATAAATCCTCAACACGTTAATATAACATCGTTTGCCTTTAACATAACATTATTTATTTACCTTGGCTTTACTTTGCATTATTGACGCATAATAAGCATTGCTATCACAAGGCAATAATCGCCATTATGCGTTAATATACCACGATTCCTTTATTTATGATTGGCGAGATGCGACACACCCCTTTTGAATTTACGTTTATTGCAATTTATCATTACTGTACTACTAAATAACGGTACTGTCTGCTTTATGAAATAAATATCTTTCTGGACGTTTAAGGCAATTTATCATTACTAAGTTTTTTTTCGCGCGCTCCTTATTCGCACATTTTGCAAATCATTTCAAAACCATTAATTCGAACCCTGCCCTTTTTATTGAAATTTAATAGGTTCTGTGGCCCATTCAATTATTTTAAGTGACAATGCGGCCCAGTACAATAAAAGGTTGGACATCCCTGTCTTAGAGACTTAAATGAGGCTTTACAGCTTTGCGTTTCGGTTTTGCAGTAACAACAAATTTACAGTAACAACACAAATCACAACAAAGGAACAGAGAAAGACGGCAAACCGTGCAGTTGTTTTAAAAACAAGTTGTTAAAAAATATATAAAATTATTGAATATAGCGGATGTACGCGCAAAACCTGTATGTAGAACTAGACTTTGAAGCTAACTAAACTGTTTTCATTTTAGTTTTAGGTTAGTTCATTTATATTTTGTCCCATTATTAAATTTTGACAATTAATTCAAATCACGGCATAGGAATAGAAGGAGATGTCAAAACAAACAGTCGTTAAAACACGCGTTTAAAATATGATATTAATTAAATAGAAATACCGGACGCGGCCGCCAAACCTAACCGAAAGAACAATAATGTGCTAGCAAAGTTTAATCAAGACCAAACGATATAGTACGCTGAAGAAGAATGTGCGGTAAAGCGCGACCAGTAGAGTCGGGCTTGCAGAATAGTTAAAATTCTCTACATACGACCATGTAATGAACGTAACACATAGAAACAGAAGAAGGTAGAACTGCATTTTAACGGTTCGATAACCACTTCGTTATAAAACCCAACGAAGGAAGCTCACATGTTATCTGTACAAAAGTTTCAATGCGAGAAACTCAGTAAACAATTGAGAGTGTTATGAAAACATTTTGCAGGATTAAAAGAGTGATCAAAACACGTGTTAACCATCACTATTATGTAGATTAAATTTAGGACGTTGGTTGTTTATAATTGATATTAAAAGTTTATACTTCACCTTTAGTGTGGTTTTAAAGTGACTGATTGTAAGAATTAGCAGTTTATTTGACTTTTATCAGGTGTTATATTACTATTTATTGCTTAGAAATGAAGTAAAATTAGCGTACTGTGTAAAGTATGTAAATATAAGAAAAAGGACGCTGTATTCGTGGTTTGTCTGTGATTTCCCGTTTTTGCTTAATTTTTTTCCTTTTAATAGAGATATAACAACTATATTGTATAAATATTAAATAGGAATATTATAAAAACAACATTTTGTAATATAATATAGATGTCTTTCTTGCTAAACTGAAATTTTGTTGCATTTGGTCAGTTATTTTGTGTCGAAAACAGTAATTGAAAATCGCCTGTCTTAACTATCTGCTGAAATAAGTTTACTCTTACGAATGTGCAAATTTCCCCTAGCTACATGTGAACAAATCCTATCACGGCGAAACGAAAGAAAGGGATGAATTAAAAGGGGAAAGGGGGAAAAGAAAAAAGGAAACCTGTGCACTTAAATATAGATAGGAGGTGTTCGGGTTAGTTTTTAGAGTTAATTCTAGTAAGTATTTCAGTGTGTAAGTGTTTAGTGGGTTAGAGTTAGTTTACATATTTTTAAAAACCATTTCCCCTCTATACGTTCTAGTCTCTTTTTTCCTACCGAATAAGCAAACGGGGATTGCGGGGGATTTCGGTGGGGAAAACTAAAAGGAGAGAAAGCGAAAAGGCGGGAAACTGCACACTAAAATGAATATGAGGGCATTATATCTAGTTTTAAACATGGGGTTAAAGTTGGTGTCAGTTCTGGGGTTAAGATACGTGTTTGTGGAAGGGTTAAAAACTAATTTTCATAGTTTTGGTGAGCAGTATCCCTTCTTCCTGCCTTTCCTTCTTATAGTGTTGCCCGTTTGCGGCGACTCGTAAACAAACAAGCCAAGTATATGTTAACTCGCGAGCTTGCTTGTAAACCAGACATAAGTAGGCCACAAAGTTGCAAATTCGAAGGCAAGGTGCCGTTTGTTTTTTTACGTAGTTTTTCTTCTTTCTATAAAAACTGATTTAGGTATATCTGTAAAGTTACTAAAAACAGCTAGGAACTAAATGGAGCCTTATAGTCTATATCCTGATGTTCAGATACCTAATGTTCCTTTTGGTAAATTTATTCTGCAATCTATTCAAACGTATGGAGACAAACTAGCTTGGGTAAGCATTTGCCTTCACTATCGTAAAAGCATTTAATTTTGCTTATTTTGTAAGCATCATTTACAATTTCACCTTATAAACCCGTAATTTTTGTTGCAATAAAACCACACGACTATCGTTGTTTCTTACATAAAACGCAGTTTAACACTTCAGATCGATATTGGCAATGGAAGTGCAGAATATACTTTTAGTCGAATCTACAACGATACGTGCAAATGTGCAAACTCGTTGATTAAGGAAGGTATAAAACGTGGAGATATCGTTGGAATTTTGTGTCCGAATTCCTGCCAACAGAAGATATTGGTTTTAGCTCTTGCATTATGTGGAGCTACTATAGTCCCTATCAACAATTTTTATACGGAAGGTATGTAAGTATTTGCTGCTTCAAAACAATTAGTTTCTGATCCTTGGGAATAATATTATATGTTTTTAGGAACATATTAGTTTTCTATAGTAGGAACCATTTTGTTTTGGACCCCATTTCTTCCGCGGGTGAGTAACGAGTTTCCAGTTTATAAATAACGCGTATCGTCAAGTAAACGCACAGTTAACGCCAACCTTTTGTAATTGTCGGTAAGGGTTGATACAGAAATGATAGGGCTACGACAATATGGCACGGTGGTGGAGACGATACGATTGATACGGACCGGTAAAGCGGTGGTAGGTATACGGTACGGTTTAGAAGATTCGGAACGTTTTTTTGCGGTAATTAATTAAAAGAGCCAAATCAGTGAACTATCGCGTCTATATAATAATCATAAGTATCACACACTTACCAAACTTTAACATTAAGCGGTACGGAAAAATACGGTATCGTAAACAAATGGTACATTGTGGTCTCTATGGTAACTAATTCGAAAAAATGGAAAAAAGAATGGAGTTCTGACATGCGATTAAGTATAGATGATTGCAACATAATCTCCCATTATTACGTATATCGGTAATGACGAAATGTTGGTTTAACATAGACATCGAGAATACTTATAAGCACATGAATAAATAATAAGTCGATATATCTTACAGACCCATTCGTTTTTGTTGTCACGATTTCATTAGTTGTTGGTTTCAGAGATGGATTAGTTTAATGATTTGTACATTATGTAACTAAATATACCCAGTGTGGTAAGGTAACTTGAGTGTCTATATCTCTATAAACCTATAAAAAATATATATATTTCAAAGTATATTCAAAATAACTTATGCTATAATTTTCAGAGTATATTGAAATGGGTTATGCTATATTAGTGCTACTTAAATTTTGTTGAAACGGTCTATTTACTAAATAATATTACTTGACGTTTGGTAATATTTATCAATAATTTTTCTATGAGATTAAGTGAAATCTGCATATGTTTATTTACTATAACACAAGCTGTATTTGCGTCGCAACTCGCAACCTTAACTGAAGCTATTGTTTATTACAGATGAAGTCAAACGCCAAATGCAAATAGTTCAACCAACAGTTGTGTTTACTACATCGGATCAAATAACTAAACTGCAAACTTATTCAGAGAACATAAAGGTTCATTTCTGTTCAGCTATTTAATCGTTGTGTATTAGGATAGGATAAACATGTTTATCCCCGTTAATAGCAAAACGCAACGGCGTTAACAAGGGCAATCGTTAAAATACCCTGCGCCCGCCGTCGGGTTAAAGGAGCTTTTGACAGTACTATATTATATATGATGAAGACGTTCCTGCAATTTTGTAGAACCCAGTAATCTGCTCCGAGTTAGGAGATGTCAGACTAACTAACGACCATCTTCGAAACTGCAACTCTAGGGTTAAAAGACAACGCACTAACACACCACGCTAATTAACTATATTTCTTACAGATTTACAAATTCGGACCAAATGAAGAAGATAACACTTTTCTTGAGTTCCTGAAAGGCAGTTCTGGTCAGGGTAAGTCGGATTTTGGAACAAAGTACGAGAAGACAATAAAAGAAGAGATCAATCAATCATAAATCTATACACTGTTTGACATAACTAGCTTAATTTGTTAAAATCGCGCGGTATGCCGGCGACCAAAAGACTCTTTAATATAAATAATATTTCGGGTGTAAATTAATAACCAACACTTATACAGATTTTCTGGCAGTAGATATTGATATCCAGAACGATGATTTGTTTCTGCTTTGTTCAAGCGGAACCACTGGTCCACCGAAGTTGATTCAACTTACCAATTATTCAGTTGTTGCCATGTTGCACTTGATGAGGTTTGTTTTTGTAAATTCATCCGGCAGGTTAGTCTGACGTGCGTCGACTTTTAATCGAAAGGTTGCAGGTGAGAAACTGGTCGCTAGCTAGTTGGTTGTATCCTTGGTTAAGGCACTTAATGGACATTGCTTAAACCCAGTTAATTAATGAAGGAACATGTCTGTCATACACAAACTTACTGCAATAGCTTAATACTGCAAATAACCCGACAAAATGTAATCTTCAAAAAAATATAAACGATCTTACATTTAGGTTTCCATTAAAATGCAGCAGAAACAGCGTGGCATGTTCCGTTTCTCCAATGTTCCATGTAGCTTCAATCGCGTTAATCTTCACATATTTAATACAAGGTTGTATGCATGTACTTCCTGTCGAATATAACCTAAGAGAGCTGTTACAAACTATCCAGAAGTATAGAGTAAGTATATATCTAAAATTGAAATTTTTTTAATATAATATCCGCTATCAGATCTAAAATGGTAGCGTGTCAGAAACTGATTAAAGTACATCTTGCAATAAAGGAGACGTTGGTCGACTGGGTCAATTTTATTTGGTTGACTTTTAGTTCAATTGAAATAAATCCAGTGGTAGGCTTGTCGTTTAATTACTCAGTCAATACATTAGCAGTTATCATCTGAACTCTACGTAATAATAATTTATACGTTGCGGAAAAATCTCGAAAAGGTAATTTCACGATTGCTTGTTTGATAAAGGTCCTATGGTTTCTATTTGACAAAGATTATTCTTTTTATTCTCATGAAATAATTCCATTCAGTAACGTACGTTCAGGTGACCCATCTTCCGCTGCTATCTCCATATCTTGTCGACATTGCCAAGTCTGATCTAGTTGAACGTAGTGATGTGTCTTCTTTGGTCCAAATTGTTACCGGGTCGTCACCATTGTCGGAAGAGGTTAAACAACTTGTAAAGAAGAAGCTGAATTGCATGATTCTGATTGAAGGTTAGATTTACCGTTTATTGTTCAAGGTTGCAGTACCACACATTCCGCTAGAGTGTTTTATTCCAATGGTTGATTGATCGATTTAAGATTATGCTTAAATGGCTGTGTGCTTAGGCAGAAACTTAGCGATTCCTAAACCCAGTGGCAAATGCCACATCTGAATCATATGTAACCGACTATAGTAGCTCCGGTAAATATCCGTTAGACAACGGATAACAGGTAAAATGTCTGCCTTGTAGATTTTTCGATCTAAAAAGGATAAAAGCAATACTTCCATCCATTCATCCATCCATTCATCATCTATCTATTCATCCCCTACAATCATTGATAAATATTGTCTTTATCAGTATATGGACTAACAGAGGCAGCAATAATCACTTTCTCCGACCAAATCCTGTCCAAGTCTGGCTCAGTTGGTTATTTGATTCCGAATATAAATCTAAAGGTAATATCTTAAAATTTGCGATGTACAATAGCCGTTGTTTCCTGGCCTAAGTCAGTTTATAATATTTAACACATAAAATGAATTGTACTATTTGTATTTAAATTATATTGCCGGAAATATAGGACTAGTCGTTTCTGACTTTACAATAGAAGAAAAACCCTGATTCTTGCTAATATTTGTAAAACTGTAACTACTAACAAAAGTATATGAAGCCTCATCTACGTTGCTCCCAGTTATTATCAAGATTTAACCAATAGAAAAGAAAAAATCAATTAATTTATTACTGTACCGAGGGGATGTCTACTATCATTCTGACAAAAAAACTTTTCAATTCGTTGTCTTTAGCTCACTATTAGACAGTTCGGTTTCGGTCAACATCTGTTTAAAACGAATCCATAGGATATTATATTATAAGTAATATTCTGTAAATAAAAACCACAAGTGCGACAGTGGCTTATCACATGTAGTAAAACCTTTAAATTTATTGGGTTAAATTTCTTGCCCTATACCACAGCTCACTAGATGGTAACCAGTTTTGAGAATACAATTCAGTGATATTACGTTTTGTGTTCACATAATGAAGTATTTTACTAAATCAGTATTGGTTATGACCCGATCATAGGTTCGAAACTTTGCCCGCTAACACAAACTAGAAACGATTGTCATAAAGGTTGTCGGAGTTGAAACAAAAGAAAAGCTGAAAGCAAATGAAAAAGGCGAAATAATGGTTAAAGGACCAGTGGTATGACAAATACAACTTTTCTTATCTCTTTATGCGGCCATGTTTAAAGTAGGCTATTTTATATGGTAAAATAATACTTAAAGTTTTTATTTTAAAACAAATCGTTGTATTGAAGTAAAACTCTACAATTACCATTTAGGCCGTAATCTCAAACGGAGCGCACCTGGCGTATGTATTTTCATTTAACATGGCTGTTTCTTTATGGTGAACCCTTTAGGGACTTCGCAGATTTAACCCACAGAATCCGGGACCGAACTAAAACAAGTGTACGAAATAATCCCATAATTTCCAGTGTATTAAGCGACCTCACTTTTTTCTATTCTTCAGTATAAAAATAAGTATATTTACCTTTCCTCTTATGTGACAGAAACCACCAAAACTATATAAAATTGTGTAACACTGGACCATATTTAAGATTAACCCAGCTTGTTTCCCACTAAATTTTATTTACAGCTGGCAAAGGGTTATTTTAAAAATCCCGAAGCGACAAAGAGTTTGTTTGACGATGAAGGTTGGTTGAAGACTGGTGACATGGGATACTTTGATGAGGACGGAAACATTTTCATCACCGATCGTATCAAAGATGTCATTAAATCCGTGGGTGTTCAGGCAAGCACGAAATCAGTTATCCTATAAAATAGAAGCAATTAGCAATATCAGCATCATAAAAATCGTTACTTTCGCATTTGTAACCAATTTGGAAATAAAATGTATTTTTTATTTTTTAATCTCGCAATACGACCGTTCGTCAAGTGCCTTGGTCTCAAAATAAAGTCGGTCAGGGGCTTATATCAACCCGAAATCCTTTCAGCTAAAGCATGACACTATAGACCAATCACATCACAGGTTTCTCCCTCCGAAATTGAAGCGATACTGATGCAACATCCTAAGATCTCTGACGTTGGGGTGATTGGTGTCGCGGATTCTGTGGATTATCTTTGCGAAGTCCCCAAAGCGTTTATCGTGAAAAAGGATTCGAGTTTAACGGTGGATGATGTACACGAACTTACCCGAGGTTAATAAAGTTCTGATGTTTGATTTCCTTTGCTTTAGTAGAAAAAAAAGAATACTTATGAATATTCCCAGAGATTGCATAATTAGCTTTAATGTGTTGAATACGATAGAGAAAAGTAGCTCTTGTTTTGTTTAAACCACATAATCACGGAATCAAAACACGTTTTTTAAAAACTAACAAATTTGCGAAAAGTAGGATTCGAACCTATTGCCCTTAGGTTCTCGGTCAGAAGCCAAACGAACGATTTAACCGACAGGCTGGACAAACTTAATGTCCTGTAACAGATACCATCTAACACTAATTTGACCTTCGTCCACCATTTGCGTTAATGTTGTTTTCAGACAAATTAGCGGATTACAAGCAACTACGGGGTGGTGTGGTATTCGTGGATGAATTACCAAGATCTGGTAGCGGAAAAATTCTCAAACGAAATCTAAGAAAAATGCCCTAAATATTTAATTGTTGTGTCAGTTTATCTGAAAAGCGAATTCTACAAAAAAAACAAGTAGTTGTAAAATAAGAATCTATGTAATCTAAAATGGTACTAGGTCAAATACTGCGGACATGCTGTGGCAACTAACCTTTCTTCGACTGTAATAACATGGCGTATTGTTGCATAAGCTGTTTTTTTAATTTTTATGCTTAAAAACTGTAATCTGTATTGTAATTAAGTGTTGCCAGTGAAAATTGCTTTAATAACACTCTTGATTTGTATAATTGTGTTAACCAGAAAAATACACCGACAAACTATTGCTTCCGTATATTTTATGTGGAATAAATAGGTAAGCATATTTACGATATTTTCATGTTTATAACAGTACATGGGACAACGCGAGTTAAAATTTTCAAATTTAGTCGAAATTTATCAACTTAGAATGGTAAAAAAGTAGGATTTTCTGGCGGAATAGTTACCTCGATTGATATATATTTCGATTTCTATGCAAAACGGTCTTAGATACATTTTGGGGGGATTTAATAATAAACAAGTAAATATGGGTCTGGAGCTTCTGCGTAATTGTGTTTGATCATATAAGTGGTTATAGAAAAGACCTACTACAATACTAGATTATATATCTTAAAGGAATTTATATGAGGGTAGTGGTCTGAGCATCCTGGCCTGTAGCTGTTTAGATGGGTTAAACAAAATCTGCAACGTCTTCATTGCATTAAACATATACTGATTTGGTAAATCATCTGTAGAAGTTAATATAAGGGAAGCACAGAATATTCACGTGTGCAGTGTCTCGAGTATTGTTTTACTGGGCCAGGTTTAAAACCTAAGATTGGCTCAAAATGGAAAAAAACAAAGTTGAGCATCTAATGATGGTGTTTTATTATAAAATGGGAAAGACTTTAAACAGTTTTTGTTAAAGGATCTGTGTCAGGATAGTATATTTAAGTTGTGGAAAACCCCCATGAGTGTTCTTACATTGGCAATCGTCATTTTTTTCCTTCTGGTTAGGATATATTACAGTGCCAATAATTGAAACGTTTCTTCAATTTTGGTTAAGCCATTGGGCCTTGGCAATTTTCGCTTAGTGTCTTGGTCAAAATCACAACTTATCAGTAAGCGACCAGTTTCTAAGCTGCTACCTTACGACGACGCACTAATCCAATATGCCATTCGATCGAACAACTAGATTCACTACTTACCTCATTGACTTTATAGTATCAATTGCATATATTGCAAAGCACAGGGGTGGAGCCAGGAAACATGGGACAATTAATATATGTTCCTGAAGATCGGAATCACATGGCCGTAAAGCCACACACAATCGCCTACGGAGACATTGTTAAAGTTTTATCATCATATTAGTTACTTGCGTAAAGAGCGGTACGATCGTGGGTTCGAAACTAAGCCCGGTAAAACAAAACAAAAATAACTTGCGTAAAAAGCAAAAAACTTTAACCAGAGGCAGGTTTTGAACCATCCACCTGTCGGATAAGAAGACAACGCGCTACCTCTAAGACATACGACGTATCAGTTAAAGGGGTTAAGTGTCCCGTTTGAAGATTCGTTTTGAAGTTTTCCTTTCCAGGCTTTTACAAATGCCTGTTTAACAACATTACGTTCATTTTCCAGAAAGTTTATTAAAGTTCAAGTAACAAAATAACTTAGATTTGACGCCACAATTGGAAAATGTGTTTGTTTGTTGTGGTCCTGTTAGAAATACCGATTTAAAATTAAGATGATACTTTTAGGGATCGTTTCTATAGTGTGCATCTTGAAAACGTCATCAAAATATGACGAATCCTCAACTACGATGATGAGTTGTAGGGATTCCTTCTCAGCATGAAGCTTAGTTCGTTGTATCTTCGGATGTTACGAACTATTGAGGATTGTTCTTTGATTTCCATTTGGAGATCTAGGAGGAAGGAATCTCCGGCTGAGTAGTTGATGCATGATTTGACGACTATAGGATTTTTTGTTTGGTTTTATTTCTCACAATTTAGACTTAGGAAAATCAAGGACATGCCAACTGTTCCTAGTAATTTTAACCCGATATCCCTCCAAATCTTTCCCATCAAAAACTAAATTAAATTCGAAATATTTGTCAACAAAATATTGGCGCCGAAAAATGAGAAAAACATTGGAGTATTACTATTAGGTGAAATCCTTCGATCGGTGCAAGACGAGCGACTGCAAAAGCATTTAGAAGTAAGTATTTTTTTAACCTTTTTGATGAATGATTTAATATGGGACAAAATTAATATAAAATCGAACGATTACGATTAGATCTATGATCGCTATAAAATCAAAGGCCCAAAAAATATTTTTCTAGTGTAGGAAATTCTTCTAGATAAACTTTAATATTTTGGGTTTTGACATATTTGGGTCATGGTAGCTACCATATGTAAAGTTTATTTCTTTTTAAAAACTTCTTCTGACAATATCGGACGCACAAGACACCACCGTCAAATGTTTGTTGAAAAATATGCTTACAAAATATAAGGAAGTTTCTTAAAAATTAGAATTCCACCAC
>CH002552.1:70712-85347 GCA_000149265.1 Ciona savignyi | reverse complement strand
AGCTTAATAAGTTTAATACACATATACGTTAGTAAAATAAACAGAAATTCGTAGTAGCCCTGGGGGCAATTACATGGGGATGATATGGGGTTTTCCCTGTTATGATACTGCCTAATGCAGGGGTCGGCAACCTGTGGCTCTGGAGGATCTTTCATCGTTCTGAGCTTGAGCTTAACAAGTTGTTTTTTTTTTGTTTTTTTTTAACTGGGTTTCGGTCCCATCATGTTATGCTTGTTCCTTACACCGTTTTTTTGTATATAGCTAGTGTAAGTATCAGTCGCGTTAACCTTTAGGCCACATGACCATACAATACCTATCATAAGTAGAACTACCGGAATTACGTAGTAGCCCTAGAGGCAGTTACATGGAGATATATGTTTTTTCCCCCAAGTCGATACTTTCCATGCAATGAGCGTTATTAAATAGGGATAATATGGGGATTACCCCAATTTAACACCACACGTAATAGGTTTAAATGCATGAAAAAATTTTTTCCCGTTTCCCAATTTTTTTTTAATAATCCAGATTTATGTTTTTATCGTGGAAACAAAAAAAAAAAAACTAAATTTGATCGTTCCCCCAATTTTTTTCCAAGAAAAACTTATCTGCTGATTAAAAATGATTGTTTAAAAAATTCAGTTTGGAAAGTTTTTATTCCTGGCTGGTGAACCACAGATTTCCTATGTTTTTTCGTCAACCAGGAATTTTCAACTTGTGTTTTTAAACACATAATTTGCAAATTAATTAATGGGTCGTTCTTGAATAAAACAATAATTTTGAGTGTTATCTTTCAGTAACGAACACATGAATTTGCAGAACTAATTATTACTCCTATTATTACATGTAATGTTTATTGTATCACTGCAAAATTTAACAAAATTGTTTAGTTTAGTATAGTTTATTCATTTTTTGCCCGTTTTTAAAAATGGCAAACGAATATAATCACGATACAGGAACGGGAAAGACAGTGAAACGAACAGTCGTTAAAACACGTTATTAAAAAAAAGGATATAATTTAATAAATATAGCGGACGCGGCCGCCAAACCTAGGTGAAAGAACAATATTAAGCAATCAAATTTTAATTAAGACCAAACGATTTAGAGCCCTAAAGAAGAGTGTGCGGTAAAGCACGACTAGTACTGTGGGGGAGCGGGCTTTAAAAGAAGGTGTGGCCCGAAAGCGTGGACCAAAGTGGAAAAATGAAAAAAAACCTAAATTGAAATTCCACTCATGTCAAATGACACTATTAGTTTCAAGCACACCTGTTTTGAGACAAAGAAAATTTAAAAAAAAATTTAAACCACATCGCTGAAAAAATGTACTATAGTAGCATACAGATACAGCTGTCTGGTGACCGACTATAACACCCGACACTAGTCAAATATTTAACAAACAAAATAAGCTTAAAGACTAAAGTGTCTTGACAGTAAAGTGTGAATTAGTTCGCAAATATTTCTTTAGGAAAATTTAACCCAGACTGTTAACATTATACCTATTATAAGATTTTCACATTGGGATAATAAGGGGTTACTGATTTAATACAAGAGTAAGTTACATTTTGGTATGTTTTAATATAAAAAGTACACTTTTTGATATTCTTGAAACTATGTATAAATGGGTTCTAATAAAATTAAAGAAACGCCTCAATCATAAACAACACACTGGATAGGATAGAATATTCATGTTTATCCCTGTGAATGGGAAAACCAAGGGGGTTAACACACGGGCAATCGTCAGATCACCTCGCGCACACCGTCGGGTTACCGGAGCTATTGCAGTGTGTTGTGTATGATTCACATGTTCCTTTGTTTGGTACAACCCATAAATTCGCTGGGTTCAGGCAATGTCTGTAAAGGACACAACCGACTAGCTAGCGACAAGTTTCGCACCTGCAACCTTTTGATTGAAAGGCGACACACTTAATCGTTAGACCAACCGGCCGGACTACAATAAATGCTCCAATGATGGTGGGAAAAATGTGATCGACAATTACTTGGGTCAACCTATTATACCTTTTATAGCAATAAAAGAGGACAATATCACATCCCAAATTACCCCGTTGGCGGGCATGAGGAAACAAACAACAGTATCATATGGAGGTTGCCTGTGTGACCTACACCCCTCTTAAAAGAAAAAAATGAATGTTACATTATAAAGTGACTTACACCCCTCTTAAAAGATGAAAAATTAGCCTTATGTTTTCATGTGACCTACACCCATGTGAAAACATAAAAAATGAATGTTACATTATTATGTGACCTAAACCCCTAAATTCAAACATAAAAAATGAGACTTACATTCTCATCTTGTGCAGCCCAGAAGTTGGAATAACTTGCTATAGTGGTAAGCATGGGGGCTACGATCGCCACGTCTTTTGATATGAGTTGCTGCAGTGTGTATGGGTTCACCAGCATGTTATCGGCGTCAATGTACTGCAAGTAATGTGGGGAAAAGTTGTGAAAAACTTTTTTAACTTTTATCCAGCTTTAGGATAGGATATTGACGTTTATTCCCGTGAATGGGAAACGCGCCCACCATCGGGTTGCCAGAACTAAGACAATGTGTTGTGTATGATTCACATGTTTCTTTCAAGTAGTAGAACCCACTTATCTGCTAAGTTCAGGCAATATCAGTTAAGTGCCTTGCGCAAGGACACAACGGACTAGCTAGCGACCAGTTTGAACCTTAAATCTTTCGGTTGAAAGGCGTCGCAATAAACCACCAGACTAACCGGTCGGACAAATGGGGAGATGTTTTGAAGAGTCCTATTGGAATAGGTGATCTGACGATTTCCCGTGTAAACATGAATATCCCACCCTATCTTATCCTGTTTCAATTTGTTTTGTAAAGATTTCACAGAGCACTGCTATTGTGCTACTATCTTTTTTCAGCAATAAATGGCCCTATTTTCCAAAGCAAAAAGCCTACAGTACCAAAACATAGTCGGACCACTTTTCCCTTGCTTTGACAAGGCCGGCTTGTCTGAGCTGTAGCATGTGGATGTGTCTTTCCTTGGGCCAGTCTAGATTGCTGGTTTGGTTTTCGTAGAACCTACAATGGGTAACGAACTTGTTTTGGTCTATTTTTAATGTGAACTTTAAATGTAATTGTGATTTTATGGGTGGTATATAAAGGTGGATTATGTGGAATATCTACAATAGCTATGGTACACATTTTATTAAAGGTTTAGCTATGATACACAGTATTTTTAAGGCTTTAGCTATGATATACTTTATATTACAGGCTTTCCAAGTTGCATATATTTACACACAAATCAATCTTTATAAGCAAACAACCTGACAATTTGATCCACATTTACAAAGTCTCAAAAATATATATTTGTGTTGAAATACATGTGCTAGAAATGTGGCTCACATGGACAGGGGTGTGCTTATTAAGGTTGATTTGTGTGGAAATATGTATGGTAGGGACTTTGGAAATGTGGCGCAGATGGACAGGTGGTATGTTTTTCAAGGTTGATTTACACAGATTATTGCTTAAACCATAAGACAAATCACCAAATACCGTTCAGTTTCTGGTTTTTCTAGAACCAATTCATGATATTCTCCTTTGACAGATTCGACCCATTTTTCCAATATTTCAGTGGAATTATCACTGTTGTGGTCGGTTACAATCCTGCGAAAAATGGAAAAACACAATCCTGACAATATGAAAACTTATTCCAACCATGACCTTACACTAAACTTAAACACAGAACTAACCGTAAATCTAAACTAAACTCTACTATCAATCTTACTTTATTTTTTGTTTTCCTGATTACATTAAAAAAATAGTTGCTATTTAAACAAAAAAAGATACAACTTCCATAATATGATATTGTTTAAAAAGAAACCAAAAAATATATGGCAAAAAAATCAATTAAAATATGTTTAAATGGCAACACGAAAAAATAAATACGCTCAAAAAATAAAGAAAATGTTTTTTTTAGTTTTGGGTTAACATTTTTCTTCATTTATGTTAAAAAGTTAAACAGATATTAATATTATAAAAGAAAAAAGGTAAGACAGCAAAACACAATTGTAAATGCCAATTGCAGTGTAAAAATTTAAAGAAATAAATTATAGAATTGCTTTTCCCATTCACATTAACTTAAATAACTGGACAGTTGATGTGCTTATCAATTTAAACGCTTTATAACACCGCAAAATACCGGTCGGTCATCGGTCATTTGACCGCCACTTGATCTACTGTGACCGGCGCTTTATACCTTCCATCAGTCATGTTGACCGGCGCTGACAATTACCTCGCAAAACACGCGCATTGATAGTTTAGAGACGCCGGTTCCTGCTTTGTAATATATCTTTTATTGTTATTATTTACTAAAGATTATCCTTACACATTTATGGTTTCAAAGACGCTTTGTTATATCAGACAATCAACGTGTAAATTGTCTTTATTAAGATACAATTTACCCATCTATATGTAAATCGGGAATTTGACTATAGAACTTGTTCCGCACAAAATATACATTCAAAACAAGTAAGAAATTACGCTTATTGACGCAGTGTAATGACGTTTGTCAACACATCAAATAATAAAACACTAAGAACAAATTAGATAAAGCTTGCCTTTAAAAGCACCGATTAATCAGATTTCACCGCAAACGAGTAATAAGGTATTAGCGCCGAGTTTATGCCCACGTATCGCGTATTTAAATAGCATGATAGTTAACGTTTTGGGTGCCTTTAACTACTACAGGATCACTTGGAGCGCTTGGGTCGCTTAGATTGCTATGGAAAGTAATTCTAACCCTGTCCTAAAAACTAATCTGATACCCCAGAACTAACTTTAACCTCAACCCTTACATTAATATCATAATCTTTACTTTAGTGAGAGAAGTTTTCTCCAAAGCTTATAATTACGAAGTATAGTTTCGATCCAAGCGCTCCATGTGATCCAATCAATCCTGTAGTATTTGCTAAGTAAATGTTAACAACAATTACGACGGCATGACGTAATGCCATTTGACCGACGTTGTTTCAACTTGACCAGCGTTATTTGTTTGCTGCCAGTCATATGACAGTTACCTTCAAATAAATATTTTGCGGTCTATTTATACAAGTAAAGTAAAAGCAACGATTGAAATAAAAACAGAAGTCATATTACCAAAGAGACATTCGGCTTTTGGGGTAATCCAGATTCGATAAACAGTTGAGAAAATAGGGTAAAGCGTGCGCCTTATTTCTGACGAATATTGGGACGAAAACAGTAGGTTCTCTCCAGCCACTATCAGCCCCATATCGCCAATTTTCCGGGGGCAGAAAATATCCTTTTTTGAATCTTTCTTCTGTTTCCTTAAACGAGCTGTAATCCTTACTTTCAGCGATGGTTATGATGTAATAAAGCAGAACAAGAACAAACAAACATTTGTACCGACTCATTTTTTTGAGGTCCTACTTCCTTACAATTGTCAGGTTTATTAAATTCTTATAATAATGTAATAGTAATTCCCTCAGTTTTATTAGAACACATTTAATCCACTGGGCCAAAGCGTTGTATACTAACTAGCTTGCCCAAGGAAACATCCTGTTTTTAGTAACCAGTTTTCACCAATACAATCGCTAAACTATCAAAGCCGATGCACTCCGGCCAGTTAGTCTGATGGTTTAGTGCGACGCCTTTCAACCTACTATCAATCTTAGTTTATTAGGGTGCCTCTAAATACCCAGTGCGGGCAGTGTGGGTAGTGTGGGCACACTTGAAACCCTTACCCTAACTCTAACCCTAACTCTAACCCTAACTCTAACCCTAACTCTAACCCTAACTCTAACCCTAACTCTGACACTAACTCTGACACTAACTCTAACCCTAACTCTAACCCTAACTCTAACCCTAACTCTAACCCTAACTCTAACCCTAACTCTGACACTAACTCTAACCCTAACTCTAACCCTAACTCTAACCCTAACTCTAACCCTAACTCTGACACTAACTCTAACCCTAACTCTAACCCTAACTTTGACCCTAACTCTGACACTAACTCTAACCCTAACTCTAACCCTAACTTTGACCCTAACTCTGACACTAACTCTAACCCTAACTCTGACACTAACTCTAACCCTAACTCTAACCCTAACTCTGACCCTAACTCTGACACTAACTCTAACCCTAACTCTAACCCTAACTTTGACCCTAACTCTGACCCTATACTCTGACCCACACTGCCTACACTACTCCTCACACTACTGCCCACACTGGGTATTTAGAGGAACCGGGTTATTATTTGTTTTCTTTACTATATTAAAGAAGAATAGGACAGTTATTTAAGGAGTCCGGATAAAACGTCCAAAACTACAGTAGTTAATAACTAACGTCAGTGAATACACTGACTGTATTAACAGAAAAAAGTGTACATGAGCCGTTAAACCCGTAATAATCTTAACGTCCTAATTAGTATTATATATTTAAATTTTCTCCTTTTTACAAAACGATTCAGTTTTAGCTCCGTCTGTAGTAAACAAGCATAATAAATTGTTAGTTTCGAATTGGGCAACACTAAAAGAAGGGAAAGCGGGAAAGAGGAAAACTGCTTCCTAAAACTTTTTAAACTAATTTTAACCCTGCCCTAAACACTAATCTTAAACCTATGACTAACCCTAACTCCAACGTCTATTTAAAACTAACTCTAACGCGCTAACCTTTATTTAAGTGTGCAGTTTCTCTCCTTCCCTCCTTCCCGCTTTTCCTCGTTTTAGTTTTACTACCAATAAATAAATCTAACCGCGGACACTCTAGAAGTCTGTGGTCCAACTTAAGTCTAGAAAGCATTTCACCATATAACTCCACCTATTCCAAGACGAAAAAGTCTAGACTGTGAGAAATTCGCTAAAAGTATCCAAGCGTGAAAAGCCGTCTGATACTACATCACATACAGTGCAATGCTATTAATGCTGAATGACAGATTGTTCCCATACGACTTATTAGTTGAAAAGAACTCCTTGAGTACGATATATTATTTAACATTCTATGTTAATTGGTGGTTATGGTGTGCTAAGATAAAGTATCTACAAGTATTCTCAACTTCGACCATGGTACTTTCCCTCCCACGAGGCCAAAAACGAAGATTTCGCCTTTTCTCCATAGTTCTTGGTAATTACCACAAACTCTGTAGAAAAATTATTCAAATATAAAATAATTAACAAAACAATTATAAAATTCTCTTTCCGGTCTAATAGCACTTTGGATTGGTGTGTCACCTAAGGATAAGATATTTATGTTTATCCCCATGAATGGGTTACCGGAGCTATTGTAGTTTATTGTGTATGATAAAACACGTTCCTTCAATTTGTTAGAACCCATTAATTCGCTGGATTCGGGCAATATCCGTTAAGTGCTTTGCACAAGGACACAACCGACTAGCTAGCGACCAGTTTCGAACCTCCAGCACTTCAGGTGATAGGCTGTGGACTCGCGATTTTTTTGTAGTTTACTGACCAGGCCGTTAGCTGAGCTTGTTTAGGCTGGCTGCCTAACGGTCTTTCGCGAGCTGCGCAACGAAAAATCTACTTTCCAGAAATAACCCACCAAATATTATGGTAACCACGATTTGTAAAGTCTTAATCTCAAACTCGAAGTCTATAACTCTTGATTCGGTTTAGTTGTATTCTGCGTCTCATTCAATATAAAGTTACGTTCGCGAAGCAAGTTACTTAGTACGTTATTAGCATCACGCAAGTTATCTCAAAAACGTTAATGTAAGTTATAGTAGGTTATCTTTTCTTATTCAAATTTCCAGAATATATATAGGGAATTTACGAGGTACGAGAAGTTCACGTGCGAGACGTTACGTTTGACTAACTGTGGGGAATTAGGTGGAAAAACTATGTTAACGATTTAAACGGCAAAAAACAAAGGCCCGTACAAGGTGATAATTACATAACGGGTAATAATATGTGAGAGTCGGAAAACTTCAAATGCAAAGATAAAGGACGTAAAAACACAAAACATTTAGGACATCAAATAAATTAAAACAAATATAGTTTATACGAAATGCTACAGATGGCGTATAACCAATTAAGAACGGCAGGATGTGACGAGTCCATGAGTCATCGTTTTTAAACGAGTGTTTTGCTGAGTAACAATGGTGGTGATTCCCCAATGTTTGTTTTGTTGAAAGCAGCATGTGCTAGGCTGCGCGCCGGTGTTCTCGTTTAGCTGTAAAGTTTTGTAATCGTGGAGCAGTGCTTTGTAAAATAAATGTGTTGAATGTGCATCTGCTAGCTGTTTTGTTGGAAAAAAGTTGCCGATGTACGAAGGGGTATGGGCTCAAAATTTTTAAACAAAATTTTGTAGGGTTTTGAGTTTAGGTTGCAGATCCAAGCTTCAATTTTAAGTTGTGAAAAAATCTTCTTCCTATGTCAGGATTTAGAGTGACAGTCGTTTTTGTGAGGTCAGTTTGCATTGGAGGGATAGGGAAAATAATTTGTTGAACGCCTCCTAGAAGGCGTAGCACTAAATCACCAAACCAACCTGTCGGACGAAAATAGCTTTTCTGTTCAATCCTTGACATATACATATTCTATGGAATTTCCATTTAAGTTATCTGGGACGCAAGCGCATGCAAGTGAAGGTAACAGAAAAGCGTGTGGGTTGTTGCCCATTGGATAGGATAGGAAATTCATCTTTATCCCCGTATATCGGTAAACCAAGGGGTTAGGTTAACACACGGGCAATCGTCAAATCACCTCGCGCCCACAGTCGGGTTACCGGAGCTATTGCAGTGTGTTGTATATGATAGACACGTGCCTTCAATTTGGTAACATCCATTAATCTGCTGGGTTCAAGCAATGTCCGTAAAGTTCCTTGCCCAAGGACCGACTAGCTACGACCAGTTTCGCATTTGCAACCTTTCGATTAAAAGGCGACGCACTTAACCGTTAGTCCAACCGGCCGGACGCTTACGCCCACCGTCGGGTTACCGGAGCTATTGCAGTGTGTTGTATAATTGAGACATTTGTTCATTTTGGTAGAATTAATCCGCTGGGTTCATGCAATGTCCGTAAAGTGCCTTGCTCTAAGACACAAACGAATAGCTAGGGACCAGTTTCGCACCTGCAACCTTTCGGCTGAAAGGCGCCGTACTAAACCACCAGACTGACGTCGACGATAGGTGTAGGGTTGGTATAGATTTGAAGATATGTGTGGGATTCAAAAAGTGCATTTGGCCGCTCGTCGCTAAACCAAAAGGTCACTTTGGGCTGTCCTTTAAGATGTCGGTGCTTGTCTGATGTCTGACTTTGGTAACTCGCAGCATACAATTCAGAATATAGACTAAAGACGCACGGCAATATTTTATTCTGTAAGCTGCTTTCTATTACTGAGAATGCAGCGCATAGTAACGCGGTTGGTGGCATATATTGTACGGTACATACACAACAATATATAGGAAAGGTAAATACGACGCAAACTACTTGTTAGTAAAAATACGTTAACATACGTGTTCTACAAACAATATACCTAATCATTATACACACACAATTGTATTAGTTCTTTCACCACACAATCATTTTTAATAAATGTTGTATGCAAACTAAAATTGAAACGGTAGCGCGTTCATGTTTTAGTCCGACCGGTTAGTATGGTGGTTTACTGCGACGCCTTTCAACCGAAAGTTTTCAGGTTCAAAACTGGTCGCTATAGCGAGGCCTTGGACAAGGTCCTTGGACAAGGCAATTAACGTACATTGCCTGAACCCAGCGAACGGACGTTGCCTGAATCCATCGGATTAAAGGGTTCTACTAAATTAAAGGAACCTGTCTATCATCACAACAAACTGCAATAGCTTCGATAACCCGACGGTGGACACGAGGTAATCTTATGATTGCTTGTATGTTAACCCCCTTAGTTTTCCCATTCACGGGGAAAACATAAAATACTCTCCTATAACTCTTAATATGGAATTTGTAATTGGATTGATCATATTCTGGTCCAATTGCTTGGTGGGTTAGTGCATCGCATTTCAATGTAAAGGTAGTAGGTTCAATACTGGTCGATAGCTAGTAGGTTGTACCTCGAGGCAAGGCATTTAGCGGAAATTGCCTAAACCAAGTGGTTCCCTATGTTCTGCTAGGACGAAAAAATCATAACGATTATGAACAACACAGTACAATAGCTTCGTTAAACCCATTGCTGACAGTACAGTCGTGTCGCCGTGCAACCGATACATAACCGATATGTTAAGGGCAACCGATACATATACCAACTTCTAAACAAAAACGGTATTAGGTCCGAGCCCATCTTGGCTTTTAAAATTTGTAAGTGCCCGAAAGGTTTACCGAACCAATGTGTATACCGAATTCTACACATAAACGGTCTTAGCAACGACGCGTCATAACTGGCAAGTGACAATTACCCGTAGTATAATTTTGAACAGGGTTTCGATATACAGTTAAAATCTAGCTTCTGTTATGTGATGTCACGACAAAGTTTTGTCCCAAATATTTTTTTATAATCTTGTTCTTAACTGAAGTAAACCACACGATATAAGGCGTTGGTAAAATAATAATATTATTAAATGGATCGCTTAACTAAACACTATTTTATATTTATCATATATTTTTGTATAATTATATAACCATTAATACGTAATTATAAGGAAGTGGGTGGAATGATTTAGCGACGGATTCAAAACAAATAGGTGGTGGGGTGTAAAGATAGCTTCTAAATATATAAAATTAGGTTATATATAACCAATAATGTTTAGTTAAGCAATCTATTTGATAATATTATTATTTTACCAACGCCTTTAAAAGGCAGCATTCGCTATAAGTTGAGAACTGTGCGATTAACTTTTGAAAGAACTATATCTTGGGAAAACTAAGAAGAAGGAAAGCGGAAAGGGAAGGAGGGAAACTGGACACTTAAATAAAGTTTATGACATTGGAGTTAGTTTTAAAAGTGGGGTTGGAGTTAAGGTTACTTATGGGGTTGAGGTTAGAGTTAAGGGGTTTTAATTAGTTTCCGTAATATCAGTTTTAACTAGAGAGTGTCAACCACGTGTTTAACCATCACTATTTGTAAAACACATGTCGTATGCCATATATTCATGCTACAGGGTCCCTAACCACATTTTGTATTTTATACGCTGTGTATGTAGTTATTGCTTCTGCAAGCATAAACTCATGGGTCCCATAGTTATCAAACCAAACTTCTTCCCCATGTGTAGGTAAAAAGAACAATCGTGTTAGATTTACAAAGATTTCATCACAAATGTTTTAAATTAAAACTTCTTTTTAAGTGCTGTATTGAAATAAAGCTAAATTCCTAAAACAGTTTGATTTAGTTTTCATGGCTTAGGGGAATTCCCCATGGGCTTGGTAAATAAGTTTATGTTTTTACATATGTGGGTCATGTTAACTATCAATTCTTAAAGTTTTAATCCGATTTGACGAATCCTTGTTGGAGATGTCAGTGCAATGTGGCATGCCTGTCACAATACATGAGTCAGGAACATCTTTTCGTTTTTAAGGGAGTTACCCTAAGTACATGTTTTCTTTCTTTTAAGTTACACAGGGTAGCTAACGATCTAGCATTTCACCATATCTGATCAAAATTAGAGCAGCCGGTTAAACGCTATGTTCCGAAAAGCTATTTTTTAAAAAAAATAACCGTTTTGGATTTTAACGACTCCGGGGAGTTCCCCTAAATTTATCACCCACAATTTTTCTCCTGTGTATCTAGACCATGTTGTCTAACAAATGACAAAGCTTTATTACTATTTTATTATTCCTTTTGGTAAATGTCGGGGCGTCATGCCATGCCTGTCACAATCATGATTTGGGAACAAAATTTTATTTTTTAGGGTATTTCCCTGAATATTATTTTTTAGTTTTTCTAACTGTTAAATTAGTAGGTAATGCACTTACATTTCACCAAATTTAAATCAGATTGAAGCAACCGTTTAAGCACAAAAAACTAGTTTTTTTGGAAAAAAATACCGTTTTGGTTATTAACGTCTCTGGGGAATTCCCCTAGATTTATCACCCACAATTTTGCTCCTGCGTATCTCGACCATGTTGTCTAACAAATGATAAAGCTTTATTACTATTTTATTCTTCCTTCTGGTAGATGTCGGGGCGTCATGCCATGCCTGTCACAATCATGATTTGAGAACAAAATCTTTTTTTAGGGTATTTCCTAGGTAAATTTTTTGTTTCTTCCAAGTGTTAAATCAGTGCCTAATGCACTTACATTCCACCAAATCTTATTCAAATTGGAGCAGCCGTTTAAGCGCTATGCCACAAAAATCTAAATTTTTCATAAAAAATACCGTTTTGGTTTTTAACCTCCCAGGGGAATTCCCCCTGATTTATCACTCAAAATGTTGGCTTCTGCATATCTAGACCATGTTGTCTAACACATGGCTAAGTTTCATTACGGTTCCGTTATTCCTTCTGGTAGATGTCGGGGCGACATGCCATGCCTGTCACAATCATGATTTGAGAACAAAATCTTATTTTTTAGGGTATTTTCCTAGGTAAAATTTTTATTTCTTCCAAGTGTTAAATCAGTGTCTAATGCACTTACGTCCCACCAAATCTTATTCAAATTGGAGCAGCCGTTCAAGCGCTATGCCACAAAAAGCTATTTTTTTCATAAAAAATACCGTTTTGGTTTTTAACTTCCCAGGGGAATTCCTCTTGATTTATCACCCAAAATTTTGGTTTCTGCATATCTAGACCATGTCGTCCAACAAATAGATAAGTTTCATAACGATTCCATTATTCCTTCTGGTAGATGTCGGGGCGCCATGCCATGCCTGTCAAACCTTTGACGAAAAAAAAAAAGAAAAAAAAAAAACGGACAAAAACAATATGTGTCCCAATTTTTCAATTGGGACCCATAATAAGCAGTTTCCCTCTTTTCTTTCGTTTAGCGCTGGCCACTGTATATTAGACAGATTGTTTAATCTAACAGAGCCGTCGGGGAGATAACTTAAAAAAACACTTAAAACTTAAAAAAGCTTAAAGGGAATTGTATTGTTTGTTGGAATTTGATTTTTATTTGTTTTCTTTGATAATAAAAGCTAACCATTTTAAAGATATCCATTTAAAAATGTCTCAAATCATCTTCTTCTACATAGCGATCATTGCGCTACTTGTTCCTAAAGGTAAAATATAAATAGAATCTAAGAAATCTATATATGTTTGTTTATTCATCTGGGTATAATTACCAATAATTGCAACGTTTTTGGTGTTGATATTTTTCATTTGTAGTTAAATTTTAATCCAATTTCTAAAACCTATTTTAATCTAATTGCTTAAACTTTTAGTAAATCAACTGTACATTCAAGACGATAACAATTGGTTATGAATCGTTAGCATTAAGTTTATGTAGGATAGAAGGATAGGTTGGGATATAAGTGCTTTAAGACTTGGGCAATCGTCAGATTACCTCGCGTCCACAATCGGGTAACCGGAGCTATTGCAGTGTGTTGTATATGATAGACACGTTCCTTCAATTTGGTAGAACCCACTAATCCGCTGGGCTCAGGCAATATCCGTTAAGTGCCTTCCCCAAGGACACAGGCGACGGAACAGAGCCTCAACCCTTCGGCTGATACGTGACCCACTAAACCCCAAGATTAAACCTGTCGGACAACGCTGTAATACATATGTTCCTAGGTTTGGCGCTACGTTGCTATTCCTGCACTACAAGCAGTGTGCTACAAAATACTGGTTGTGTGACCGGCACTCTGACAGAATCCAATGTTGTAACTTGTGCCAGTGGTAAAAAGTATTGCTCGACGGTGACCACCGATACAGCCGGTAAGGTAGCAGGAATAGCAACGTAGTGAAATCCTGGCTTTAACGCCGCGCCTTTTTTGGTGTATATTATGTCCGCACATATACTGAATTAACTAGAGAGTGTCAATCACGTGTTTAACCACCACTATTTGTAAACCACATGTTGTAGGCCATATACTCATGCTACAGGTTCCCTAACCACAATTTGTATTTCATACACTGATTATATGTAGTTTGTTTCTGCAAGCATAAACGCATGGGTACAGAGTTATCAAGCCAAACTTCTTTTCCATGTGTAGTTAAAAAAGAATTAACGTCTTAAATTTACGAACATTTTCACCACAAATATTTTAAATTAAACCTTCTTTTCAAGCGCTGAAGTGAAATGAAGCTAAATTGCCAAAACAGTCCGATTTAGTTTTTCATGTGTCAGGGAATTCCCCTAGGTTTAGTAGATAAGTTTCTGTTTTTACATATGTGGGTCATGTTATGTAACAATTCTTAAAGTTTTAATCTGATTTGTCGACTGCTTGTCTTATTTGTCAGTGCGATATGGCATGCCAGTCACAAACGTAATTCAGGAACATATCGTCGTTTTTAACGTAATTACCCTAAGTAAATGTTTTCTTTCCTTTAATTGGGCAAAAGAGTGGCTAATAGTCCAACATTTGCGCCAAATCTGGATCAGATTAGAGCAGGCCGTTCCAACGGCCTATATGCCGCCAAAAGAGCTAATTTATTGGGAAAAAAAATCCTTTGGGAATTTTAACGTCCCCCGGGGGAAGTTTCCCCCTAGGAGTAATCAGCCGACAGATTTTGGGTGTTCCTTCGCAATCCTCAAAGCACTGGGTAGCCTTAACAGAAAGGG
>CH002552.1:56909-70584 GCA_000149265.1 Ciona savignyi | reverse complement strand
ATGCCATGCCTGTCACAATCATGATTCTGAGAACAAAATCTTATTTTTAGGGTATTTCCCTAGGTAAATTTTTTATTTTTTCCAAGTGTTAAATCAGTGTCTAATGTATTTACAATCTACCAAATCTTATTCAAATTGGAGCAGCTGTTTAAGCGCTATGCCACAAAAAGCTATTTTTTTATATAAAAAGTACCGTTTTGGTTTTTAACCTCCCAGGGGAATTCTCCTTGATTTATCACCCAAAATTTTGGTTTCTGCATATCTAGACCATGTTGTCTAACAAATGGCTAATTTTTACTACGATTCCATTATTCCTTCTGGTAGATGTCGGGGCGCCATGCCATGCCTGTCACAATCATGATTTGAGAACAAAATCTTATTTTTAGGGTATTTCCCTAGATAATTTTTTTATTTTTTCCAAGTGTTAAATCAGTGTCTAATGCACTTACATTCTACCAAATCTTATTCAAATTGGAGCAGCTGTTTAAGCGCTATGCCACAAAAGGGTAAATTTTTCATAAAAAATACCGTTTTGGTTTTTAACTTCCCAGGGGAATTCCCCTTGATTTATCACCCAAAATTTTAGTTTTTGCATATCTAGACCATGTTGTCTAACAAATGGCTAAGTTTCATTACGATTCCATTATTCCTTCTGGTAGATGTCGGGGCGCCATGCCATGCCTGTCACAATCATGATTTGAGAACAAAATCTTATTTTTAGGGTATTTCCCTAGGTAATTTTTTTATTTTTTCAAAGTGTTAAATCAGTGTCTAATGCACTTACATTCTACCAAATCTTATTCAAATTGGAGCAGCTGTTTAAGCGCTATGCCACAAAAAGCTAATTTTTTTTATAAAAAGTACCGTTTTGGTTTTTAACCTCCCAGGGGAATTCCCCTTGATTTATCACCCAAAATTTTGGTTTCTGCATATCTAGACCATGTTGTCTAACAAATGGCTAAGTTTCATTACGATTCCATTATTCCTTCTGGTAGATGTCTGGGCGCCATGCCATGCCTGTCAAACCTTTGACGAAGAAAAAAAAAAAGAAAAAAAAAACGGACAAAAACTAGAGAGTGTCAACCACGTGTTACCGACCACTATTTGTAAAACACATGTTGTATAACCTATATTCATGCTACAGGGTCCCTAACCACATTTTGTATTTTATACACTGAGTATGTAGTTTGTTTCTGCAAGCATAAACGCATGGGTCCCATAGTTAACAGACCAAACTTAATTTCCATTTTAGTTAAATAAAGAATAAACGTTTTAAATTTACGAATATTTACCTTAAATGTTTTAAATTATAGCTTCTTTTCAAGCGCTGTAGTAAAATAAAGCTAAATTTCCAAAACGGCCCGATTTAGTTTTTCATAATTTCAGGGAATTCCCCTGGGTTTGGTAGATAAGTTTCTGTTTTTACATAAGTGAGTCATGTTAAGTAACAATTCTTAAAGTTTTAATCTGATTTGTCGACTTCTTGTTGGAGATGTCAGTGCGATATGGCATGCCTGCCACAATCAAAATTTAGGAACATATCTTTGTTTTCATGTAAATTAACCTAATTAAATGTTTTCTTTTTTTAATTGGCACAAAGTGTCTAATGTTTTTTAACATTTTACCAAATTTTATTAAAATTAGAGCAGCCGTTCAAGTGCTATGGCCACAAAATCTAATTTTTTAGAAAAAAACGTTTTGATTTTTAACGTCCGAGGGGAATTCCCCGAGATTCATTACCCAACTTTTTGGTTTCCGCGTATTTAGACCATGTTGTCTTACAAATGTCCAATTTACATTGCGATTTCATTACTCCTTTTGGTAGATGTCGGGGTGATATGGCATGCTGGTCACAATCATGATTTGAGACCATATCCTATTTTTTGGGGTATTTCCCTAGGTAATTTCATTATTTTTTTCTTCAAAGTGTTAAATCAGTGAGTAATGCACTTACATTCCACCAAATCTAATTTAAATTGTAACAGCCGTTCAAGCGCCATGCCCAAAAAAGGGATTTTTTTTAGAAAAAATAGCGTTTTGGTTTTTAACCTCCCAGGGGAATTCCCCTTGATTTATCACCCAAAATTTAGGTTTCTGCATATTTAAACCATGTTGTCTAACGAATGGCAAAGTTTCATTACGATTCCATTATTCCTTCTGGTAGATGTCGGGGCGCCATGCCATGCCAGTCACAATCATGATTTGAGAACAAAATCTTATTTTTAGGGTATTTCCCTAGGTAAATATTTTATTTCTTCCAAGTGTTAAATCAGTGTCTAATGCACTTACATTCTACCAAATATTATTCAAATTGGAGCAGCTGTTTAAGCGCTATGCCACAAAAAGCTAATTTTTTTTAAAAAAATACCGTTTTGGTTTTTAACCTCCCAGGGGAATTCCCCTTGATTTATCACCCAAAATTTTGGTTTCTGCATATCTAGACCATGTTGTCCAACAAATAGCTAAGTTTCATTACGATTCCATTATTCCTTCTGGTAGATGCCGGGGCGCCATGCCATGCCTGTCACAATCATGATTTGAGAACAAAATCTTATTTTTAGGGTATTTCCCTAGGTAATTTTTTTATTTCTTCCAAGTGTTAAATCAGTGTCTAATGCACTTACGTTCCACCAAATCTTATTCTAATTGGAGTAGCCGTTTAAGCGCTATGCCACAAAAAGCTTAATTTTTCATAAAAAATACCGTTTTGGTTTTTAACTTCCCAGGGGAATTCCCCTTAAATTATCTCCCAAAATTTTGGTTTCTGCATATCTAGACCATGTTGTCCAACAAATAGCTAAGTTTCATAAAGATTCCATTATTCCTTCTGGTAGATGTCGGGGCGCCATGCCATGCCTGTCAAACCTTTGACGAAAAAAAAAAAAAAAGAAAAAAAAAAAAACGGACAAAAACAATATGTGTCCCAATTTTTCAATTGGGACCCATAACAATATGTGTCCCAATTTTTCAATTGGGACCCATAATAATCATGTGTGTGTTTTGTTATGATCGCAAGTAATCAAGAATAAAAACCAACCTTTCGTGAAGTTGTCGGAATATCAGAGTAATGTCAGAACTAGTTAGCTATAGGGAATAGTCAGGACAAATCTAGGGTCAACCATAAACCCAGCGGTTTAATTGGTTCTACTTAATTAAAGGAACGTCCAAATCTTACACAATGGTGGACGCGAGGTAATTTGATGATTGCCCGTGTTGTGTGTTAACCCCTTTTGGTTTTCCCATTCACTGGGATAAACATGAATATCATATCCTAACATTTAATATATTATCGGTATTTATATATTAGTCTCGAATTTGTTTATTTAATCTTCCACCAACACACTTCAAGAGCTGAGTCAACTTGTAACATGACTGTATCTAAACAAATAACATATTGTTGGTGTAGCATTTTGAACGGTTATCATTTTAGCTTACCAGCTACCATAGTTTACCACGTAGTAGCCTATATGGTAATAAAATACGAATAAATGATATTACATTTTAGTAAAATAACCCAGCAGTCCATTCGGCCGCTAAACTACACCCAATACGTAGCCAAACATTAGTGAGTTGCATCGTGAAAAATGAGTCGCAAATATTGTTTCAACGATGAGAAACCACAAAATCTGGGATCGGTAGGTGGTGGTGAGAGTGATTATTCTGCAGCATATCCCTCGTATTATTGTTTACACATTGCAAATCTTTGAAATATATTTATTTTAGCTGCTGTGTAATAAAATCAAATAGAATAGAATAGTCATGTTTAACCCCGCAAATGGGAAAACCAATGGAGTTAACACACAGGCAATCGTTAGATCATCTCGCGCCCACCGTCAGATTACCGGAGTTATTACAATCTGTGTATTATTAAAATGTTCCTCTAATTTAGTATAACCTATTTATTCGCTGGGTTCACGCAATGTCCGTAAAGTGCCTATTGCCCAAGGACACAAGGACATAACCGACTAGCTAGCGACCAGTTTGAAGCTTAAACCTTTCGGTTGAAAGGTGTCGCACTAAACCACCAGACAAACCTATCGGACAAATTGCAATCATAGATTCTAGTCGGTTGTGATCTTGGGCAAGGTAAAATTTGTCGAACATTGCTTAAAGCCAGTGGAATGTTGGGCTTTGCCTAATTGAAACAACGTTTCAGTTATACAACACACTTTTCCGAAAAGGAAATCAAGTTTGGATTGATAACTCGGGAACTTATTAGCTTCTGCTTGTAGAAACAAACTTTATAAACTTTGTATATACAAAGTGTGATTAGGTAACCATGTCAACCCGTATTTTTGTGGAGGCAGAAACCTTAAGTGAACAGCAGGGGTCGGCACACCCTGGCACGCGTGTCACTTGTGGTACTCGAGAGGTTTGTTCATGGCACGCCGCGTGATATGACGCACGCAAAATCTGTATATAGTGCGGTTAGTCTGGTGGTTTAGAGCGACGCCTTTTAACCGAAAGGTTGCAGGTTTAAAACTGATTGCTAGCAATTTCGTTGTGTCCTTGGTTAAGATGCTTAACCAAGGACATTGCCTGAACACAGAGAAATAATGGGTGTTGCGGGTGTAGCAACGTTCCGCCGGATCCTTATGATCTGACGGCTGTCGTTAAGTCATCACTTTCTCTAATGCACCTGATCTCAGTTTTCAGCCAGTAAACCTCCCTCAGTTAACACACACCACTTGTATTTACAGTTGCACAGATTCAGGTGATTAAAAGTGTTTCGTTTGATCAATATAAAATAAACATTAACCGGTTATTACAAGAGATTACGGACACGCATTACATAATCACTTCTACACAACATCTATACACCAAGGATAAGCGACTAATTACAACAAATAGTACGTAAGCAATACAGTGAACAACAATGAGTACAACAGGTTTAAATACCCTATAGGACGAAGAAATATAGGCGATACGGTCGTCGATCATGCAGGGTTAATGGACGCAAAATAATCACGCAGCGTGTGATCAGGTCAGTCCTATAGTATTATAAATGAAAAGAGTTAAAACAAGTTTCGCTGCCTCATTTTAACCTAATGATCACGCAGCGTGTGATCGGGTCAGTCCTATAGCATTATCAATGAAAAGGGTGCAAACGAGTTTCGCTGCCTCATTCTAACCTAATGATCACGCAGCGTGTGATCGGGTCAGTTCTATAACATTATAATTCGAAGAAGTTCAAACGAGTTGCGCTGCCACGTTCTACAATGGGTTCTACTAAATTAAAAGAAACGTGTGTCTCATATACTACACACTGCAATAGCTCCGGTAACCCGACGGTGGGCACGGGTGATCTGACGATTGCCCGTGTGTTAACACCCTTGATTTTCCCATTCACCGGGATAAACATGAATATTCTATCTTATCCCTATATACTAGCATATACAAACTCAAACTGTTTATAATTATCCAATAAAATCTATATAAATATAGTTTCTCTATTCCGCACACTCTATTCAAAGGGTTGCTAACCCCGGTGATAAACGACGGTAAAGCCTATTAAATTATTTCAAAAACGTTACGTTACAACTGTCTTCTAAGCAATTGTGATGTCAAAGTGTCGATTGAGTTTAACAGAAACACGCAGCGTTAAGGTATAGGCGTCATCACTTGTTTCCAACAACTTTTCCTCGATCATGCGTATTATCCTTTAACTTACCGGTTAATTTCCGGACCTTGACGCTCTAAGCGTTGTTGAATAATATCACAGGTAGCCGATTTAGCTTCAATAGGTCTTAGCTTATCTACTGGTTAGTAGTTTTAAGTAAACAACATTATTACATGCTATTGTATCTTTATTTTCAGATTACCGGTTGCCTTAATTTTTAATAAATAATAATGGAAATCGTCATTCTGTTTTTCGTTGTCTGTGCTTTGAGCATTTTCAAGTCGGGTAAGATTTTTCAAGTATTTTCTTTTGTTATTTTGTTTACCGAGCCAAGTTTCGAAACCATGTTGGGCTGGGCACAAGTTCCATTTTTTATAGTAGACGGTATATGCATCGTCGAGTTAACCATTCGGCCACACGAACCTACTTTCTTCCGTAATTATTTTTTTTAAATTTTTTCGAACCCATAATGAACTCGTCCCCAAGACCGTTTTATTGTATTTAATTTGGTATATATATATCGGTCGCGTTAACCATTCGGCCACACGACCGTACTTTTTTTTGTAATTTTAACCCAAGTAAAATTCCAAAAGTACGTGCTTCGACAAGCGGAAGCTTTAATATGTACACTTTTTCTGATTCTCCGATCAAAATGGAGTTCGTTATCTACAAATTGTGTTTGGAATCTGTACCGGTATTAGTGGACGCAACTGTAAGACTAGAAGATACAAATCTCCCTCATAAATTCAACTTGGTTGTTCAAGAAATCAAAATCAATGGGTTTTGGGTAAACCTGAACAGAACCGACCAAACTACGGGCTGGAGTATTGATCTGATTGTGGATTGGAGGTTTTACCCAAGTAAGTGTTCTTGGGGAGGGACTTGGCAGAAATTACCTTAACTCAGTAGATTAATGCTTTCTACCATAATTAATTAACGTCTTATATAAACACAACACACTGCAATAGCTGCGGTAACCCGACTGCGGTCTTTATTTTAAACATTATGGCTGTGTGGCCGAATGGTTCACGCGACCGATAATATCAATTCTACTTAAAAACCAGTCTTAGCGGCGAGCCCATAATGGATTCGAATCTTAGCCCGGTAAAAAAGGTTTATTTTAAACGATTGGTTCTAATCTCTGTTTACAAAGTCACATTTACAGGCTTTAACGGCGAAGAATGGTACCAGCCCGGAAATGGCTTTATGTATCGGGTCCTGCCGCTTAAAATGAACTACGACGATTCTCAAACAGCGTGTCGCAATATCAGCACAACGTTAGCTGCGGCTGGAGTCAAAGATATCAATATAAGAACGTAAGTAGGATATGATATTCATGTTTATCCCCGTGAATGGGGAAACCAAGGGAGTTAACACACAGGCAATCGTCAGATCACCTCGCGCCCACCGTTGGGCTACCGGAGCTATTGTATAAGTGTGCTGTGTATGATATACACAACCGACTAGCTAGCGACTAGTTTCGAATCTTCAAGAGCCATGATTAGAAACTATTTTCATTCCATGTTAGAAAACAAAGAAAGCATGGTAGTTTCGTGAGTAAAAGGACGGTATGGTAACGTTAAAGCGGTTTTATAACTGTTTGAAAGGGGAGTTATATGGAACCAGTGATAACGACAACATGCAGGAAATAATAAACAATTACAATCCGCGTATTTTCTACAAAGGAGAGAAATTCAGGGGTAACACTAAAAGGAGGGAAGGGGCTTAATTGCTCAACTAAATTAAAAAAACTAATTTTAACCCTGCCATAAACACTAATCTTTAACCCGGAACTAACGCCAATCTAAATCCAAGTCCTTACAATAACATAAATTATCAGAATCTTCGTTTTAGTTAGCAGTTTTCCTTACATCCCTTCTTCCCTCCTTTTAGTTTTCCCGACACCGAGCGTTAACTATGATATAAAGAACACCCTCAAAATAACGTGTGCTGATCAGGGTTATATTTATTTACTAAATCCAAACTTGATTTCTACAGAAAAATTTACAATTACAACGTCGCCAAGTTCCCACACATATCCCAACATTACAAAAGTTTATGGATAGGACTTACAGACCGTGCAAAGGAGGGTCATTGGGTTTGGGAAGACAACAGTCCGCTGCTTACTAACCAAACTAACTGGTCCCCTCCTAATCCGAGTGGCGGAACGGCGGAAAATTGTGCCCACATTCACCTTGGACTACTAAATGATATTAACTGCAGGTCAATCGTACAGAATCGCCCAATGTGTGAACGTAAAATTTAAAGTCTGATCAAAGACATTTTTTAGTTTTTAAACCGTTATGAGCTCGTTGCTAAAAGCGTTTTTTTGTATATAGTTTGGTATATGAATCGGTCGCGTTAACCTCTCGGCCATACGACCGAACTCAGAACCAAAAGTTAATATTCCACTGAATAGTTTGAAAGAATAGTGCGTCGCGTTTCAGTCGAAGTGTTAAAGTTTCGAAACTGTTTGCGAGCAAGTCGATTGTGTCCTTGGGCAATGCACTTAACCGGCATATTAATAACTCTGTTATTGTACATTATACGAATTTATGTAAATGGTCGATGATTAAAAAATACAAATACAATAGAAGCTGTTTATAATGACCTCGTATAATATGACTAGCCGCTTATTATGACCAATTTGGTACGGTCCGGAATCTAAAATTCTTCGTTTAATATGACCAAATTTCGGATAATATGACCAACATTTTTACATCTTTCTTATTACAATACAGTATTTTTTGTCTACATAATTATAACCTAGCCTTTTTAACATGCATATTTTCTGTACGCGTTCATTTCGCTTGGGCGCTATGTACCGGGTGTTCGTGACATAACATCGCTATGACGTAAATTTAATAACACAGTACTGTTATTTACTTTGTTATGCTGTAGGCCTACCACCAGAGATATATAAACAAGAGAGAATCTCTTGTTTATATATCTCCGGTACCCACTGCTTGTACATATTATTACATGCTCTTTACCTGTACTGTTAATTGACGGTATTTGGACTTCATGGGGCTTGCGACTTCCAGGCGCGGTTATGGCGAATTCGTTTCTTATGACCATTCAGATATTATATTAACCGGCGCCTACTGTAGAAACAAAACTTAATAATTTTAAACTACTGTATATTTAACAACTACTGTATTTTTAAAGTTGGACTTGACTGTCACGCCCGAATAACTCCGCTGTGTAAGGCATACATAATACGACAGCTTGTAAAAGTATTTTCAATGATTAAAAGAATAAGCATGTTCTTTATTATACTAGTTTTATTTTTATAAACCTCTTCGCTTTTTTCCGGGCTTAGTTTGGAACCCATAATGGACTCTTTTCTAAAACAGTTTTTGTATGTAATTTCACACAACCGTACTAAAATCTTTTTCTTTGTTTAAGTAACAACCAAATAGTGAGAAACATGGGGTAAATCATTTGTGCTGATACCTGCACAACCATTTATATTACCGAATTGGTGTTATATTACAAACAATTATTGTATATTGAATGAAATATAATAAACAACAACTGTACATTAATCGTCCTGGTGCATTTGACAATATTGTTGGTACCTTGCCCAACCTCTACATAAGGCAATTACGTGAGAGGCATTCCGGATTATTCTTGTTTAGCTCTACAGGTTTATAATAGTAAAACTTTTGTGTTATATGTTGATTGGTGTTAATTGTAATTTTTCTACAATTACAATTTTAATGGGACTGATGTTTTATAAGAGAAAATATATTAATGTTTCGCACAGAAAACCATAAAATGTTAAGGAATATTTGGAAGGATGTTAATTTTAGATTAAATAGAATAGAATAAATATGTTTATCCCCGAGAATTCGGAATGTTTCCCGCCGCAGATCGGAAGAATGCCGTTTGGCAGACCGCTTGACGTTTTTCCAAGCGGTCTGCAGCTGAGTTGCATTCCGAGGTACAACTAGGGGGAACACATTTACACCGGGAGGGGGGGGGGAAACACATTGAATTCCATGACCTGGTACCAAGTTCGCTTTTATTTTTGCAAGAGAATTCTTGCACTCGATGATAGTCATGTACGTGTTGGATCTTGGATGTATCACCCAGAAGATCGGTCAACATTTTCTGCTGAAATTATTTTTATTAATGTAACGGCCACGTCATTTTTTCCCCTAACTTGCAATGTGTCTAGTCACTGGCGTGTTTTAACTACTGTAGTTTTGCCGTTTTATTCCGTCTCCTTATTTTGAAATAATTGTTCTATTCTTCTTTATTGTAATGTCCGGCCGGTTGGTCTAGCGGTTAAGTGCGTCGCCTTTCAATCGAAAGGCTGCAGATGCGAAACTGGTCGCTAGCAAGTCGGTTGTGTCCTTAGGCAAGGCACTTAACAGATATTGCCTGAACCCAACGGATTAATGGGTTCTAACAAATTAAAGGAACGTGTGAATCATAAACAACACACTTAAATAGCTCCGGTAACCCGACGGTGGGCGCGAGGTGATCTGACGATTGCCTGTGTGTTAACCCCCTTGGTTTTCTTTTTCACGGGGACAAAAATGAACATCCTATCCTCCACCCTAATATCGTTTTTTATATATGGACTATTCGGTGACACGATCGTTCGCTCTTTGGTGAAACTAAGTTCCCTTACTACATCAGTATTTATTACCATTGTTATTGTTGACACGGTTCAGCGGTTTCATTTTCAGAAATCATGGTGACAGCTAAAAGTTGGTTGGTAATCTATATAATCCTTGACGGATTGCGCAGATTTATGGTTATTTCAGTTTAGGAAGGTTGTAGCTGGATCGTTATACAGATAAACTAAACTAAGGTAGTTCTATAAGGGTTCTTGTAATTACTACATGATGGGCAACACTAAAAGGAGGAAAGGAGGGAAACTGCTTACTTAAACTTTGAAAACTAATTTAAACCCTGCCCTTAACACTAATCTCAACCCCAGAACTAACCCTTACCCCAACACCATGTTTAAAACTAACTCTAATAGCCTAATATTCATTTTAGTGTGTAGTTTCCCTCCTTCCCACTTTCCCTTCTTCCCGATCCTGTAGTAATTAGAGGAACCTGTTTTGTAATATTGACTGTACGTAGGGTAGATTTTAAAAGTTTTTCACCTTAAAAGACGGAAACGAAAAGTTAAAACGTAGGGACAATGCTAAAAGGAGGGAAACTGCTCATCAAAACTATGGAAATTAATTTTAACCCTTTCCTAAACACAAATCTTAACCCCAAAACTAACCCTAACTATAACCCTGTCTTTAAAACTGACTCTAATGCCCCAATATTAATTTTAGTGTGCAGTTTCCCTCCTTCCCGCCTTCCTGCTTTTCCTTCTTTTAGTTTTTCCCTACTTAAAGTAAATGGTCAGTGTTTCCCACATACAGATTTAGTACAGGATGAATCCTGTTCAAATAGGGAGCATTATAGGTGGTAAATTAAATCCCATAATATGTAACAACATTCCTAAATTAAGGATATTGAGCCAGGTTTCATTCGTTCGCTACAATTCCAATAGAACAACTCAATCAGAGCCACAAAATTGCAAGGAATCGAATGGCGAAGAAAGGAACATGAAATACAAATCTGTGATTGATTTCATGCAAGAGGAACCGGAATTTGTGAAACGCTTAAACACCGATTATGCTCAGCCATATGCGGATATTTCTGGATTACCCGAATTTTTCAACAATTCGAAAACTAGGAAATCTTCCAAAAGCCCGTTGGTTGATTTTTACCAAAAAGCAAAGATATTAAAACCTGCCGTTGATGTCAATTACATCAAAAATAACCTTGAAAAAGTGCAAAGGAACGTGGAAATTCGGAAATCTCATATGGATGTTGTAAAAGAAGTGCTTGAGCCGTATAAACGGATGAAAGTTCTTGAAAAAGAGGTTGCAAAATATGTTGAAATGCAACGTAGTATCAAAGAACAAGTTCTCAACCTAGATGACATGAATTTCGATGGCTTAACTTTAGAAAAAAAGAAAGAAAAATTGGCGCAGTCGCTAAACTATGCTAATAATATCGTGTTAATTTTAAACTGGATTAAGAGACAAGTAGAAAATTTTTTTTTGACAAACACTTTAATGATACCGAACCACACCTACCCAGGTGTTGAGAATTCAAAAAATGGAGAAGTTTTAGAAACTGTCGGCACTAAACCTGAATTTCAGCACCAAGTTGGTGATCATATTTACATCGGACAAAGGCTGAAACTCTTTCGACAGGATCGAATGTCTGATTTTGCTGGTCACAGGAACTACTTTTTAACCGACGACGCCGCAGAATTAGAACAGGCGTTAATCCAATTTACTCTGGATAAATTAAGGTCGAAAAACTTCCGTTTTATTTCGACGCCGAATATATTAAAAGACGCAGTGCTAGAAGGAGCTGGCGTTGTGCCTGCCAAAAAAGACGACATTTTGTATTCCGTGGACAATGCAGCAGCTGATGGATTCTGCTTAGCAGGGACCTCAGAAATAGGATTAGCTGCTTATTTTTCAAGCCATTCCGTTCCGATTTCCGAACTGCCTTTAAAGTTGTGCGCAGTGAGTACATGTTACCGTAAGGAGACGGGTACGAGGCGTGACCCAAGGGGTCTTTTTCGGGTCCATCAGTTCAACAAGGTTGAAATGTTTGGAGTGACAAGCTGTGAAAGTGGCACTGAAAGTGAACAACTCCATTTTGAATTCGTTGAGGTGCAAAAGGAGATATTTTCAGACCTAAACCTGCATTATAAACTAATAGACATGCCACCCAATGACCTAGGCCTTCCCGCTTTTCGTAAAATTGACATAGAAGCCTGGTTTCCGGGCCGAAATAGCTACGACGAAATTTCCAGTGCATCAAACTGCACAGATTTTCAATCGCGGCGATTGCATATTTTATATAACGACCATGACGATTACAGATTCGCGCATACAGTAAATGCAACTGCATGCGCCACGTCGAGACTTATTATCGCGCTGTTGGAAAATGGTCAAAGAGGTGACAAAACTGTGCGTCTTCCAGATTGCTTAGCGCCGTATATGAACGGGAAATTAGTTTTAATGCGCGATAAACGGAGAAAACAAATGGAATATATTGGAATCAAAGCGTCGAAAAAACGGCAACGCTGTTTAGCAGATTATTAATTTTTTTTATTTTAGTTTTTTTTTTTTTTTCTTCTTTTAACAGTTAAAAAAATACATGTTTTCTTAAAAAAATACATGTTTTTCAAAAAAAACTGATCATTTATTAGTAATCTGGGCTTTATCATTGGTGCAATTTAAAAAAAAATAACATTACAAAATGCATTTTGTTTCGGTCATATTAGCTTTGTTATTTTATTATTAAATCAAGTTGTCCCATTTACATATATATTAAATATATGTAAAAATGTGGTTGGAAAAATTTTTATAAGACGGAAATGAGGCTTAAAATCTTAAAAATCCAATATGGATTTGTGTTTTAATATTACACAAACATGTTTATGTGTATGTTTTTAACTGATTACTTTTTTGCTGTCTATAACAGTACCAATTTTCGGTTTTAAAAACATTCATTGATTTTTGCTGCTTAAATTCTCCTAATAAATTGATTAGCGCTTAACTGGCTACTAACAGCAAAATGTGCTTTTAAAGTATTGCAATTAATCGAAATATCTTTTGTGTCTTTATAATGATGCACCTTACTGAAAAAGTTTCTTTGTCTGGGAATGTTTTCCATAAATTGCAGGATTTTAGGCGAAATGTCTTTTACTGTGAAGCTGTTTATATATGATTTATCGAAAGGACTGGCTAGACAAATGTCACAGGGTTTATTAGGTAAGCGAATATCCTTTCAATGCTCATTCTCATGATTAAAGGAACATGTGAATCATACATAACACACTGCAATAGCTCCGGTAACCCGACGGTGGGCACGAGGTGATCTGACGATTGCCCGTGTTTTAACCCCCTTGCGTTTTCCCATTAGTAGCGTATGATGCTTAAACAGAAGAAACGTTTAAAGCATATAAAACAAACTACAAAAACTCCTGTAACCTGACAGTGAATAAGAGGT
>CH002552.1:38408-50485 GCA_000149265.1 Ciona savignyi | reverse complement strand
CTCCGCTTAAGTGACCACATGTGCTAAATAATTTGCCTTTGTCACTAAAATAACAAGGTTAAATTTATTTTATGATCAAAACAATAAGAATAAATGAGCGCACACACAAAAAAATGTGGCAAACAGAACTGAATCCTACAAGATAAACTTTAGTATTAAATTCATTCTGCAGTATCTGATAAAAATAATGGCATTTGGTGAAAAATTAGTAAAAATGCAGACGTTTTGGCTGCATATGGCGACAACTTGCTCCAAATCAAAATTCACTAACACGACCACCCCGCTAACGCGACCGCTTGATCACGGTCCCATAGGTGGTCAGGTAAGCGGGGTTCTACTGTACTTATTGGTTAGTGTCTAGTTCAGTGTTTCTCAAACTGTGTGCCGCGGCACACTAGTGTGCCGTTTGAGATTCTCAGGTGTGCCGCGAAACTTTTTGGAATTTTGCAAAACTATGTAGGAAACCTATTTGTGTTACGAATGGGCAATTTGGGCATACGCGACTTTAATGCACAGAAATGTATTTTCCCTAGTTTAGTAGCAAGTAGAGTAGACAGTATTGCTATGGGTAGCGATAATTTAAGGGTGATTGTCATGTCATAAGCATAATTCATTGTTCAGTGTGGTGTATTAATGTAATTTTAACACATGCATGACATTTTGTTCTGCACGCTGAGTTAAGCAGCACGAAAACTACCTAGATGACAGGAGATTAAACATTTTATTAATAAGATTATTCCATAAGCAAACTTTAGTTATTTGATCTCATTTAAACTTTTATTGAGTACTCAGTTGGAATTGACGACAAAATGCGTTTGTGTTTGTCAAAATTGGAACCTCGTTGCGATCTTATTTGTGCCAAACGACAAGCACACGCATCCTATTAAAATTTGCTGAATAAAATTCTTTGATTTAATTTGTTTTGTTCAAGGTGTGCGCGCGTTTTTTTAGAATTTTCTTAGTGTGCCACGAGCTGGAATCCACCAGTTTGAGAACCACTGGTCTAGTTCGTTCTTTCACATTGTTACGTTAGTTCTACATTAACTTTTGAAAAGCAAGAGTGCTCAAGAAACAGTTATTTCGTAAGTGCGCCCGTTTGTTTCTTAATTGGTCTCGGGTATGCCACAGCGTCAAAAAGGTGAAGAATTACTGCTTTAGGCTAATGGTCCGCACAAGCTTACCAGTCATACTATAGATAGGATAGGATAGGATAGGATATTCATGTTTATCCCCGTGAATGGGAAAACCAAGGGGGTTAACACGCGGGCAATCGTCAGATCACCTCGCGCCCATCGTCGGGTTACCGGAGCTATTGCAGTGTGTTATGTATGATAGACACGTTCCTTCAATTTGGTAGAACCCATTAATCCGCTGGGTTCAGGCAATGTCCGTAAAGTGCCTTGCCCAAGGACACAGCCGACTAGCTAGCGACCAGTTTCGCACCTGCAACCTTTCAATTGAAAGGCGACGCACTTAACCGCTAGACCAACCGGGCGGAGTGATGATTACATATGCAAGAGAATGACACTTGTTTTATTTGTTATTTCAGCCCATTTGGACAGATGATCAAAGGACTGATGCAAAACATGCAAGTTTCGCCTGGTGATGGGCAAACTTCCCGACATTTTTGACATCTTGATGTTATTTTCAATACAAATAATATTATTTTTATTAAAATATAAAAAAATATATTATTTTTCTTAGTTTTATTTTCAATAGAAACAATAAATTCAATACAACTAAGAAAACGTGCATTTTGCAGAAGTTTCAGCAACTTACTAATTATGTTGAATCCAAGTCATAAATTATTAGCATAAACTGCTAAAAAATTGCAATGTTAAGTAGCTAAAACGTCGTAACTTTCTGTTTTCTTAGTTTTATTGACTTTATTTTTTTTATCAACGATTAAGTTCATTTGTAAATTCCGCTTTTCTTGGTGTTTAACTACTTAACTTTATCATTTGTTTTTAAACAACAAAATTTTAAACAAACGAAAGTTGAAACTGGAATTTCTCAAACTGTTCTTAGGCAACCAAGTAATTTATTGCGTTTATATATTAGCACAACAGAAAACCTAGTGACTTAGCTTTTCAATGACAAATATATTTCATCTACTTATTTGGGCATCTTCAAAATGTCAAAATATATATGTCATTAAAACCAGCTAAATGACTTAGTTTTATGTACTATATGCTCGAATCTATTTGCCATAAAGTCCTAAATATATATTTTATTTACTTATCTGGGTACCTTTACTACCTTATTTGAATAAGACAGTAAAGATCTCTAAAAATGTAGGCAAAACATATCTGCTATTAAAAAAAGCTAAATGACTTAATTTTATGTGGTAATTGCTCTAATCGATTTGCAATAATGTCCTTAATTGTCATAATTGGTTAACGAATTTGCAGTTTTAACTTTTGTTAGTTTTAAACTTATTTATAGCCACTGCGTCAAGCCCACTATACACTGAGGTAAAGCAAGGTGCATGGGTGTATTTCTTTGTTTGTTATATTACGCAATAAAGTTAGGCTTCGCATAGCTGCTTGATATTTACTTTAAAGAGTTACAACCTATTAAGTCTTATTGTATATAGGGATTTATCATGCATGCCATATAATAGCATAGATAAAGAAACACTGTATAACAATATCAACCCAAAATTAGAGACGTGTGTGTGTGTGTACGGTATATTTCCCTGTTTTCCAATTTTTTATCAAAGGTCCTGCTTCGTGTTTTCGTTGTAGAAACAAAAAATGAACTAAACTAAATATACAACATAATCACAATATTAATTGTTTATTTTACATATGTCCACCTAAAATATTGGGTCTGTATATGTACATTATACAACAACTGTAATATTTCTTTTGCCAAGCTAACTTTCATTTTAAATATAGGCAATTGTAACTTTTTTTTAACTGTCCATTTATGTATGATAATAGTCCCAATATACATTTGAATATGGCACCGTGTAAATGTAAAAGCTACTAGCTGGGTGTGACAAATTCCTATGATCAGTAATATGTACTGTGAGTTCGTGGCCGTTTTATCCTGTCTCCTTAACTTGAAATAATTGTTCTATTCTGCTTTATTGTAACAAAGGAGCAAAAAATAAACTATTAAAATTGTGGAAATCTGTTTCCTGGGCTTTATTATTAAAAAAACATGAAAAAACTTCCACTTAACGAGCAATAAATACTTTTGGTCGATTGATGTTGTTAAAAGAACGAGGGTAAGAAATTATGATATTTATTACGATAGAGTATATTCATGTTTATCCCTGTGAATGGGAAAATGCTGTGCATTATCACAAGGGCAATGGTAAGATAACTACAGTGTGTTAATGAAACCGCTGGGTTCAGGTAATGTCTGTTAAGTGCCTTGCCGAAGGACCCAACTGACTAGCTAGCGACCAGTTTCGTATCTGCAACCCCTCGGCTGAAAGGCGACGCACTAACCCCTCGGACTAGCGCACTAACCAACGCGTTTGCCGTGACCGATTCGTATACCTCTCCAAATACAAAAACAACGGTCATCCAATATACAAAAACAAAGCCCATAAAGGATTAGGATGGGATATTCATGTTTTTCCTCGTGAATGAAAAACCAAGGGGTTAACACACGGTCAATCGTAAGTTCAACATTTTTTTTGCAAACAGGTTCTCGAAATCGGGTGTAATTCACAGATCAAACCTTAAATTTCAATGTTTGAAGTTAACTTTTAACTATCGTGAGTGAATTTCGAGTCACAGTCTTTTTAATTGCTTTTACGAAGCAGTAATTTAATATTTAAAACGTTTTACCGAATTGCACGGTAAGTTGCTTTACCTTTCGCCGAAGGTTTGTAGATTCGCAACTGGTCGCTTATTGCTATAGTCGACTTTGTCTTTGGCAAGTCAATTAGCAGATACTGTTGATTAATTAATGGGTTCTACCAAAAGTAACGGAACGTCTCAATCATGCAACACACTGCAATAGCTTCGGTAACCCGACGGTGGGCGCGAGGTAATCCGACGATTGCCTGTGTGTACGACCCTTGCGTTTTCCCATTCACGGGGATAAACATGAATAACATATCCTAACATAAGAGTAGAGCTATGATAGTTGAGATTATGATAGTTTAAGTGTAAATGGATTAAACAGTAAACATCATGTTAAGACAAAAGATATCAGAAACGAATAAAGCTAGTTTCGATCCCACAACCTTTCAACCGACGGCCGACGCTTTACCCAACTAAGCTATCCAACCGGACTGTTTGTAAACATCATTTAACGTACAGCGTATAATGCAGTGCACTAAACATCTAAGCAACAAACGCGTTTATGTATTGCCCGAGGGGGTTGTTTTCAGACACATCAGTCACAATTTAATCGTATTATTACTTGTCATTTACGCAATGCTTAAATGCCACCTCTATTGTTATACTGGCAAGGGCGACAGTTTCATCTGATAAAGCAGCTAAAAGCAGGTTTAGTTCGTTACATAAACGCCTTTAGCGAAATGGTAACCTTTACATGAAACTATTACTGTTATAAGCGCGAAAGGGTTATACGTTTTTTAAACATAGCTTTAACAGATTAGTCAGCGAAGTTATAGAGAATTATTCAGTGCCAAAAATGTAGAGCAAATGAAATAAAAATTGAATAATAAATACAGAAAGATTATTTTAGATTCTAATGCGGAAAACTGCAGTATTACTGGAATATTTAAAGGCGTTTGAAATGAATAAGCTCTCTTAGATAACGACGAGTAGCTAAGAAAAAGGCAATGCTTAAAATATTCAGCTTATCTTTACTCTTGCAATACAAGCTTATTTATTTTACGCTGCTGATAATTGTAGCAGACGAAATAATGGTGTAAACTATAAGGATAATAGTTGTGTTAAGGCTGTAGTTTTTGTGATTACATTCTGAAATTGGTTAAGCTTTAGTTATTTTATGCCCAAGTATTAAAAACCAGCAATTAAACAAATTACCACACTGCAACAGGGAAATGCGGTAAAACGAACAGTCGTTAAACGCGTCATTAAAAATATTAAATATTGCGGGCGCGACCGCCAAACCTAAGTGAGATTATAATTAAACAGTGCAGGCACATTGTTTAGATTTAGAAGCTTTGTTATTAAATAGAACAGGTTGTTTTGTTTCTTTCATTTTGACAAAGAATACCAGTTGTGACGAAATAGAATGCTACTGTATTTTTAATATGAAACAAGGTTAAATAGAAAAATCATATTTTTCTAACAGATAACGTAACACACCTTGTACCCACAGTCGAGTTTAGTCTTCAGCTCCTATGTTATATTAAAGATTAGCACGATTTAAAGGGAAGCATAAAAACTACAAAACTAAACAGTAAAAAAGTGTTTTATTGAAGCTATTACAATGACTGGCTGTTTTGTTAATTTTTATAGGATTGTAAAACGAGGCTTATCCAAGATTATCGCTCTTGGTAAGATTTTACAGTTTCTTAACAGTTCTTTCTTAACGGATAACGTGACAAACCTTGTAGCCACAGTTGAGTTTAGTGTTCGTTCCTTCATTATATTTAAGATTGGCACAGTTAACTATAGAAGCAGGAAAATATTACAAAAACACAGTTAAAACATTCGTAGTTGGAGCTATTGGAGTGATTGGTTGTTTAATTTGTTTTAATCAGAAAACAAGGCTTTATCCACGATTATTTAGTTTAGTTTAGTTTATTTTTTTGTTTCTACGATGAAAACATAAATCAGGAATATTAAAAAAAATTAAAAAACATTATTATTTTAAGTAAGTTTATTATTATTCTAAGTAAGTTTATCCGTTGTTTTAAACTTGACAAATTTTAAGCGCATTTAAACAGGCAATGTGCTTACCACTTTATATTCGAAAATGACTACAACTAAATATGGTATAGATAGATGTTTCAACCTGGCTAAACCTTCAGACTTAGTACATGAGTCATGGCCCGATTTTCCTTTGTTGCTTTCTAGTCGGTTGAGGGCCGAGGTTACTACACCGGAAGACTACCTACCGTCTTCTTTCTAACTAGTTTTGAGTAACTTAATTAGCTTGTCAGTTTACTACATTTTGATTAAAAGGACCCGAAATTACGCAGTTTAGTGCAGTGCTTCTCAAATGGTGCGCCGCGGCTCACTGGTGCGCCACAGGGGTTAGCTAGGTGCGCCACACTTGCATTTCGTAAATTTACGACAAAGTGTGCATAGATCAAAAACTACTAAATGGTTAGTGTCTAGTTCGTTCTTTTCCATTGTAACGTTAGTTCTACATTGACCTACGAAAAGCAAGAGCGCTAAAGAAACAGTAATTTCGTTATGTGAAAAATTTAGTGATGAAATTATTTAAATTAAACTTTTAATTTTCCATATTTTTCCTAAATTGTTTGAGAATTTAGCATATTGTTTTGACTCTCTGTGCAAAGTGCACCCGTTCGTTTCTTAATTGGTCTCTGGTGCGCCACGAGGTCAAAAAGATCGAGAACCACTGGTTTAGTGTATTCAGCTTTGCTCCACTATTAAATGAGAGCAGGCCTATAGAAAACAAGAAATGTTGTATATAAAATACAGGAAAATTATGTACACGCTCACGTTACTTTTTCTCCATTATACCATTTGGACATGTTTTAACTTTCTGTGGTTCTGTCGTTTTATCTTGCCTTCTTTTGCCTAAATAACTGTATTCTTCTTTAACTTAAGGATTTGGAAAAAACTAATTAAACCCTTCGGGATACTTAAAAAACATTATACCAAGTGCTTAAACCAGGTGTACTTCATATTTTTGTTAAATGTTTAATGTGACAGTAATTTTAAACAATTCGTTAGGGTCAATTAAGCAGAAGCAAGACATCGTAAGTGGCCTTACAGATGTAAACTGTCGTAGCCGTGATTAAAGTTAAACCTGACTGACACCTAATGCTTTACTATCGTCTTAACTGAATTCAAACTTAGTTAATAAGTCATTGCTTGATTTCCATTTGTTGATTTCTATCCGACTGAGGTTATACACATCGGAAAATTAGTTTAGCTTATATTTTACCTCCCGTCTTTGTTTTGATTAGTTTTAATAACGTAATTAGCTCATTAGTTTTCATAATTTTGATGCTAACTTAGTTAAACTCAGCACTGGATTGAACCTTGCCCCGGTAAGTGTGCTTAAAACTTAATGGTGTCAACTGACATTAGTGGAATTTCATTTTAGGTTCTTTTTTCCACTCTGGTCCACGCTTCGGTTAAATACCGGAAGATTATTTAACCGACTAGACTATCCCGGCGTACACAAATCAATCTTGGTAGACAGTTTAGTACTTTAGTTTATTCATTTTTTCCCAAGTATTAAGTAACAGCAAAAGAAACAAGACTTAGTGAAAAGTCAATGCATTTCCATTGCAAGTTTGGAGTGATCGAATATGTATAAGAAAAGACGGAAACTTCACGTAAATCGACACATTACTTTCCCCCGTTATATAGTGTGTATTTATAGACGTGTTTTAACTACTGTAGTTTTGCCGTTTTTACCTGTCTCCCTTTGCCTTAATAACTGTATTCTTTGTTAACGTAATAAAAGAGCAATAATAAAAACTAAAACTAAAAACCGTCAAGATTTTCAAAGAACTAACGGTCACTGGATTAAACCCTGGCTAACGAATGTTTTAGTTAAATGCTTTATATTATAGCAATTTTAAACTATACCTTAGAATCAATTACACAGAATACACACACTCGCAAGTGGTCTTACAGATCAAAACTGAGAACAGTCATGGATAGAATTAAAGTTAAAACTGACTAGTAGCATAATGCTTAACTATTTAGCCTATTACGTACAGAATCATGAAATTATAACTCAAACTGGTCATTATATTAGTAAGACGTTGAATTACGTTTTAGGTGTACAGTCATAAAATGTTTCTACCACTAAAATGGTGCACCTTCTTTAAGCGAGTTGTTTAGAAATAAATTATCGATGTAACTTATTCATATTTAAGCACTACGTAAAACCATCTAATATCGTAAGCGATTATTGTCAGAAGATTCAATTACTTTAGTTGAGCATATTAGCACGTATTTTGATTCGATTGTTAAGATAACTTGACTATATTTGTTTCAAATTAACCATTACATAACCAGTCGGTTAAAGATAAGTCAGTTGATTTTATTTTTTCGGATTTTATTTTAAAGTTTAGTTTTAGTTTATACATTTTTACCCCGGTATCAAAAATGTTAAACGAATCAAATTACGACACAGGAACAGGAAAAAACGTAAAAACGAACAGTCGTTAAAACACATCATTTGTAGCACAAATGGCCAAATAGTGTGTCGTCCATTACAGTTGATTAGTGTGCAAAAATATATGATAGAGGACTGGTAAAATGTGGCACAGATGAACTGGTGGTGTGCTTATCAAGGTTAATTTGTGTGAAATTGTGTATGGTAGGGACTTTAGAAATAAAGCACTAATGATGGCGGTAAGCATTGTTTAACGAAATTGTATCTTTTAGCAGTAATTAGTAATTATGGAAGTTAGAAATTTACTATTTGCAATTTTAATTTGGTCCCGAAATGTTTACTGTGACGAAATTGGGGACATCAATGGAGTCCAGGAAGCTGAACATATATTTGAAAGTATTTTGGAATCAACTGGCGCATCGGGGACAACAATGGACGCTAATGCGCTAAGAAATCTGCTCAGCAATTTCAACGACACGGTATTTTGGGCCAATTTGCATGTGTGCAATGTATGACATTACAGTAACGCGGGATATTATTCATTGCGCTTACACGGGCGTTGGTAGTTTATGTAACCCGACGGTGGGCACGAGGTGATCTGACGATTGCCCGTGTGTTCACTACCTTGAGCTTTAAATATACACAGTAAAAGCTCCAGTAACCCGGCGGAAAATACATGTTGTTTTGACAAATTCGAACATTTAATGCATTTCTATAAGAATAAAAGTGAATAACATAATAAATATCACTAGACCGCAGCTGTGCAATCGTTTAACCCGATACAACTCTCGTTTCTACTGAGCAAATTATTAAAAATTACGTAAAAATATACTTCGTATTTTACTAATTTAATTAAAAGCCTTTTTCTTCCAGTGTCTTACACCTGAGATTGTTCTTGATATTGCGGGAACAGGCGTGCAAGGTCGTTTGAACGAAACAGAATTTATGAGAATCTCTCCACTGTTTGTTTATTATATGAATAATAAAACTTGCCAAGGTTGGTGTGTTATCATAACATAGCTCATAGATGATATTTACCAACAATTACCGACAACTAGATATATTATAGGAGATTTATGTATATCCCCGTGAATGGGAAAACCAAGGGGGTTAACACACGGGCAATCGTCATATCACCTCGCGCTCACCGTCGGGTTACCGGAGCTATTGCAGTGTGGACATAACAGATAATTGAAACTTGAGGTGAATATGATGTAGCTGTGTAGCCATTAAATCTGTTTTAAATTGTGAAAAAATTGCGCACGCCCAGTTCAAACTCTGGTTTATATATCGTATCGCCTTGTTGCGAGAAGTTAGATTGCAACTATTCACCCAAGGGGTTGCGAGTTCGAAACTGGTCGCTAGCTAGTCGGCTGTGTCCGTGGAAAAACCATTAGGGGGCAGTGTCTGAATCGAATGAATTAATGGGTTCTGCTAAATTAAAAAAAACAATTGCGTTTTCTTATTCCTATGGATAGAACATTAATATTGTAGCGAATCGTATAATGGCAGTTTTTATTTTCCCGTCTCACATTCAACACAAACCTTTATACTATGCGCCGCTACGCAAAGGCATGTGCGTCATTAAATTAAGTAATAAACATGAAGGAGGCGTTCAACTAATTATTTTCCCTATCTCTCCAATGCAAACTGACCTCACAAAAACGACTGTCACTCAAAATCCTGACATAGGAAGTCTTAGATTTTTTCACAATTTAAAATTGAAGCTTGGATCTGCAACCTAAACTCAAAACCCTACAAAATTTTGTTTAAAAATTTTGAGCCCATACCCCTTCGTACATCGGCAACTTTTTTCCAACAAAACAGCTAGCAGATGCACATTCAACACCTTTATTTTACAAAGCACTGCTCCACAATTACAAAACTTTACAGCTAAACGAGAACACCGGTGCGCAGCCTAGCACATGCTGCTTTCAACAAAACAAACATTGGGGAATCACCACCATTGTTACTCAGCAAAACACTAGTTTAAAAACAATGACTCATGGAGGGTACCACTCGTCACATCCTGCCGTTCATAGAGGTCTTAATTGGTTATACGCCATCTTGGAAACGGTGACCGTTCCAGTTTGGTTTAAACTGTTTGAACTTACTAGTAGAGGTCATTCTGTGAGACTCAGGTCCAAATTTTAACCGTTTCGGTTGACTGCTTCGGCTATTACAGGCCTTCGACTGAAGGGTGGTCATTCTGTAGATTTCATTTGGCGACAGTGTCACTGGTGATGACTGAAACTCTTCGTACACATTAAAATTCACTGCTTGATGTTCCACAAGTTTCAGCACATTTTTTCACTGTAATTTGAAAGGTTTAAAGTCCATAACCAGGGTACAAATAGTTGTTTTTGAGTAAAAAAACACACCCAATGTCACCTTTGAGCCTCGTGTGACCACATTTTGTCCGCCTCCACTTCTTTCACCAATGTTTAACAATCAAGGATGGTTAGGATTGGTAAGTTTTTATATCTTCTGTATGCATAAGTGTCCAACAACACATCTAGGCCTTCACACCTGCCCAAAAATTGAAAAATATGAAAAAAGGTACACATGTGGATACCAAGAGGAGTACATTTTTCAGTCCTATATCACGAATCGGATTAACAGTCTGTATCGAAAGATTGTTTGGTATTTATAAAAGCCATTCGAAGTTAGGTTCTTGAAAAAATATCCGAACGACCCTCTACCGGAGTGAAAACAAGCAAAAATGAGAAAAAATGACTAATTAATTACTTTGCTAATTAGCTTAAGTAATTAAGTGTAAGATTTTAGACAAACAGTTGACTAGTAACATTTATCCACACTCAAATTCCTATAAATTTGGAGATTTTGGCAAAAAATTCAAAATAGCCCGTTTTTCATTTAGGAGGCGTTCAACTAATTATTTTCCCTATCTCTCCAATGCAAACTGACCTCACAAAAACGACTGTCACTCAAAATCCTGACATAGGAAGTCTTAGATTTTTTCACAATTTAAAATTGAAGCTTGGATCTGCAACCTAAACTCAAAACCCTACAAAATTTTGTTTAAAAATTTTGAGCCCATACCCCTTCGTACATCGGCAACTTTTTTCCAACAAAACAGCTAGCAGATGCACATTCAACACCTTTATTTTACAAAGCACTGCTCCACAATTACAAAACTTTACAGCTAAACGAGAACACCGGTGCGCAGCCTAGCACATGCTGCTTTCAACAAAACAAACATTGGGGAATCACCACCATTGTTACTCAGCAAAACACTAGTTTAAAAACAATGACTCATGGAGGGTACCACTCGTCACATCCTGCCGTTCATAGAGGTCTTAATTGGTTATACGCCATCTGAAGGAATGCGGTGAACGTTACAATATCCTATAATCCTAAGTCGGTACATTTATAAATAATCTGGCACGAGATTTAGTTTGTTCGAAATACCTAAACATTAACGCGATTTTTTTTATAACTTTAAAAAAATTAATTTTGTTTTAAATAAATCTGTTTTTTTAGTCTCCGTAATGAAAAATAATACGATATAAATGATAAGGTCGTATACCCTACAAGACCTATATTTGGTGCTTACAGACTGAACCACGAACCTGTTATCGCCCTTTACTATCTATATAACATTGGTTAAAATGCCAATGAATCTATTATTAACAAGCGAATTTGTAGCCGTCAGCTAAATACGCGGGTGTGTAGTCGTTTTGCAAGCAGGCATTAAAGTGTTAATTCCAATGGAATGTAAACATTGCACTAGGACTACATAGGATATTCTGTTTTCCCCCCCCCGGGGAGAGGGAAAAAACCCCAGGGAGGGTTAACCCCCCGGGCCAAATTCGTCAGATTTACCT
>CH002552.1:3249-14002 GCA_000149265.1 Ciona savignyi | reverse complement strand
CGCAAGGCCACTTGTCACGTCATAATAGCTAGTTAGAGCACTTCCCATTGTGCCGTAATAGGAGAGAAAGTGTATTATGTCGCGACGATTTTCTTGGAAACTAAAACTCGGATGCGATAAGGCATATTATCGTATATTTGGGCATATTTTGTTTGGATATTTAATTTTGTTCATTTTTCTATATAACGGTTTAGTTTAGTTTATTAATTTTTTGCCCCACTGTTAAAAAAGGCTAAACGAATTAAATCACGACACAGGAACAGGAAAAGACGGCAAAACGATCGTTAAAACACGTCATTAAAAAAAGATATAAATTAAAAAATAAAGCGGATACGGCCGCCAAACCTGAGCTAAACAAACAATAATAAGCAAAGAAATTTAAGACCAAAAGATTTAAAAGAATTTTAAAGGGACAAAACTGGCGGCAAAATAAGCTAGTTTAACACGTCACTATAAAATTGAACAATTGTAATGGAAGTTTAAACGTCCGATATGTTGAATGTGTACTTTTCTCGTTTTTGTTGGAGGTTTGAAGTGGTAACGCTTAAGGAGGGAAAGTGGGAAGGAAACTGCCTATTTAAAATAAGGAAACTTATTCTAACTCTGCCATAACACTAACCCTAACTCTAACCACAGGCTTAGAACTAAAATACTGATTGTAACACACCCTAGCCTAGCACTTGACTAACGATACGATACCTTTAACTCCAGCAATAACAGTATAACTTACTCGAAACCAGCAAAACAGTATCCCTAACTCTTAAGTCTAAACCCAATTCTAAAACTTACTATAACGCACATAACTTTATTATAGTGAACAGTATTTTTTGTGGATTAGATATTTCCCTCTATCCATAGTTTTTTACCAACAATTGTCCCAAGCAAAAGGCACTGGTGATATTGTATTATTAAATCCAAATATAAAGAAGTCACACAAAACATTAATTTCGTGTCTTTGTTTTAAAATTCAGACTGACAAACTTACAAAAGCACATTAGTTTACATTTTTGTATTGCAGGTAACACTATCACATAATTGTCTCTGATAACGATTAAAAAATGTAATTAAGCAATATAGTTTTTACTTAATACGTTGTTAGTATAGTTATTTAATCATTATTAACAATAAGTTTCTTAAATTTAAAAATAGACAGTAAAACGGTCCAGATATGTCACGCATTTATATACGTCACAAACCCTTCTGTCGATAAAAAGCACGTACAAGTATTGACCCAACATCAATCACTTTCACATGAATTGCTGGTATTCAGCTATTTGGTAAACCAGTCTTATACATTATGCTGTACGAATTTCTGTAAAGTTATATACTCTGGGGGTTAACTATTAAAAACTACTAAACCTGTCACTTAAAATCGGCATTTACTAATCCAAATAAAAAGGATAAAGCAAATGCCTAAATATGACAATTACAATTTTTACTTTATGATCTTTGCATATATATATATATATATATTTATATATAAACATATTCCCTTATTATACTTCTATCTATAAATATACGGGTATTTATCTTACAGGCAAAGAGAAAGCGGTCCCACAGCAAATTTGATCTGATGTCGGACGAAAGTAAGTATGTTTACACAATAAATTGACTTCCGGTATGCCGACGTCGCCATACACTCGGATTAACTTGCCTTAATCGCACACTAGTTAACCGGATTTAGTTATTAATTGGTAAATGAAAGGGTTTCATTGTTTTAAAGCAGGATACTTGAAAATAATAAAATTTCGGTCCATAACTTGCACCGTATAAACAGGATAAGTATACCCTTACTAATTTTCAATAATTTACAATAAGTACACTTTTTTTAAGTCGCAGTTAGCCTATATTTTAGTGTTTTTTTATAATCAGTTGTAAAATTTGTTAATAAAAAAACACATAACTTGCGCTGTAAAAGAGGATACGCATCCTTATTTACAATACGTACACTAATTTCAAGTCGCAGTTATAGTTTAGTGGTTTGGGTTTTGGAAGACAATGTGAAATTTGTTAATAAAAACGCAAGTTACTTATTTCGATTACATTATGAGCATTTAACACAGAATTAAATAAATCTTAAACTTTTATTTCAAGTCAAGTCGTAAGTTATATTTTAGTGTCTTTTGTTCACATAAGCAAATGTAAGATTCGTTAATAAAACACAAGTTACTTTTTCCCATATTACATTTAGATATTACCACAAAAAGTAACATTTTAGTGATTTTGGTAGACCGATGTAAAATGTTTAATACAAATTTAGGTTCCTTATTTTCCTATATTACAGTAAAAGCATCAAAACAGAACTAATGAATCTTTACATTTATACATCAAAAACGGAATCTATATCGCGATAATCAATCGAGACTTTGAGTAAATCACTCGGCGGCTGATAGCTGGTTTCCTCCACAAATATACAAAGCAAATATGCCCTCCTGCAGGCCACACAGCGGGATGTCTGTATGAAGTTATGCGATCTTACGGGTTACATTATATTCGTACGGGTTACATTATATAATATATGATTATGTTATATTCGTACAGATTACAGTATAGTCATATGGGCTGTATTATATTTCCACGGGTTAAAGTATATTCGTACGATTATACATTATATTATACGAGTTGCAGTATATTTACACGGATTACAGTTAATTCGCACAAGTTACATTATATTTGATACGATTACAGTTATGTATTATCTTACGTGGTACGGACTACATTTATTGTACGGGTTAGATTATATATTCGTACGGGTTACGTTAAACTGAGGGAAAGGGGAGGGGCGTACATGCTCACTAAAACTACGGTAACTAATTGTAATCCTGCCTAAACTAGTTTCAACCCTAACGCTTAATTTTACTGCGGCCTCTACACGTAATGCAATGATATAATTTTCATTTTATTAAGTAGTTTCCCTCCGTCCTAGTTTTTCTGTTCGTTCGGGTTACATAATATTTCGTTGTACGCTTTTATATCGCGTATATGCTCTTTGTTTTCTTCAAGGGTGAAAAATTTGTGGGTTTGGCCAAACTTTGTTAACGGGTGTCATGCTGATGTAAGGCTTCTTTCTTAATTTGAAGTATTTCATGTTGTACTGCGGTTTGCAAAATTGAGTTGAAGAATAATCTAAGCAAAAACCGTAAGACAAAATTATACTTTTCCTATTGGGATGTTTCAGGAATGTAACTTAATTCCATTATCAATTACAGCATAATGCATGACGTTGTAAAATAGTCTAAGCAAAAAAGTCTCTAAAATGAAATTACAATTTACGCTTGCAATGTGTGCATAGTAATGGTAAATTAAAGTAGGCAAAACTGAAGCTAGCGTGCCAAGAAAAGTCGGAATGTAACTCAATTCCATTATCGACCAGTTTAGGTTAAATCGACCAGTTTAGGTTAAACATTCTAAGGTCACACAAACTTTGTTGTATGACGTCACACTGCGTAGGTTGACTACTAAACACGCCCACAAGCCCTTAAGACTAGTATGGCATAGTTGTAAAGTCATGTTCATGTTTATTTACTTTAAAATAAATATGGTTAATATTTGTACCCAGCTAAACCCTAGTTAACACGCCACCTGTCCATCTGTGCCACGTTTTTAAAGACGCGGTTATAAATATTTGTAAATAATAAAACTTGAAGCATACCATATGGTTATCTGTGTCACATTTCCAAAGACCCTACCATATACATTTCACACAAATTAACTTTGATTAGCACACCACCTGTTCATCTGTGCCACATTAGTTACAAATAAGCACATCAAATGTCATATACATATGTTCCTGCATAATCCCAACAAAGTGAAAATCAAACGTCTAAATAAATCGCCAATATTACATATAATGAATACAATCAAATTCTCATCATTATGTATATAATTTAAAGCAGATTTTTCGATTTTTCTCAAAATTTTGACAAAAATGAAGGCAACCTCAAAGTTTTACAAACATTTCAGCAATTTCAGCTAATTTTTCAGACGTTTACAAATTGTCAAATTTAAGCCGCTATCCATCTGTCTTAGAAGAGCAATCCCTTATAAGGATTGGCCACGGCACGCTTTACGCCAGTCATTAATCAAAATTGGTAAACTATCCCAATAATTGATCGCACCAATCGTGCCCTATAGGTTAAGCTTGTTTTGATCTTAACATTGTGTTTAAACATGGTTACTGGAGATCCAATGATCCTGGGTTTCTGAACCAGGCCTTGTAAAATTGGACCTAGTAGAGGATCCAGTGATCTTGGGCTCGAAACCAAGGCTGGTAAAAACAAATTTGGTAGATGATCCAGCGATCCTGGGTTCGAAACCAGGCCTGGTAAAAACGAATTTAGTAAAGGATCCAGTGATCCTTGGTTCGAAACCAGGCCTGGTATAAACGGGCCTAGTGGAGGATCCAGTGATCTTGGGTTCGAAACCAGGCCTGGTATAAACAGACCTAATGTAGGATCCATTGATCCTTGGTAAAAAAATAGCCGATCTAACAGACATAACCACACAGAACTATGCGCACGACGAAAATGCGGTCGAACTCCGAAAGGATCCTGGTGTCAAATCGTGCGCGACGAACGCGGGCGACGCACCCCAACGTGCGTGTGCCCTAGAACCTGTGACGTGACGTAAGTATGACGTAATGTTTGGTGACGTAACTTTACGAAGCTGGCATTGGAATACACAATGTAGTGAATTGAACATATGGGGGTAAAGTAACATCATTTGGAGATATAGTCGATATACTCGCATGTCTGGATGGTTGCCTAATACAGTATATCATAACTGGGGTTTCTTAATTTATTATAACTGAGGGTTGCTTAATTTATTATAACTGAGGGTTGCTTAATTTATTATAACTGAGGGTTGCTTAATTTATTATAACTGAGGGTTGCTTAATTTATTATAACCACTTCATAATCCGATGTACTTTGTCCTTTCTGGACGTTTGATCCAATAGATTTACATAGGCTTCGTATAATAAGTTCATGAACTGGATTTTATAACCATTGGGCCACATAAAAGAACTTACATAACGCACTTTTCTTTCGTCGTCTAAAACCAATGGATTAATTGGTTGTAGGCTACTAAAACTGTCTTTACATCTCAATCATATACAACACACTAAAATAGTTTTTTTTGGTAAGCGCGAATCCTAAATCTGTTTTTAAAAAGGCTTACTAACAGTTAATAGGTTTATTTACAGTTTGTACTAAGAGTTAGGCAAAAGTCGCCTGCCATACTTAATTACGTCATAAATAACACTATGACGACAACTTTTTGCAGGGATGTCAACCCAGTGTGTAGCATCTATGGTCGGCAGTACAATAACAAATGCTTAATGCATTTGGAGGGGTGTAAGAAACGACGAAATATCAAAATGGCTTACGAGGGACCATGCATTGGTAAGCATGTGTGTTAAGGGTGGAATATTAAGTTTTTTGTGTGTCCGAATGGTCAACGCTACTGTTTAATAGGCAGCAATACTAAATGAGGGGAACTGCTCACTGAAACTCTAAAAAATAATTCTAACCCTGCTTTAACACTTTCTCAACCCCAGAACTAACGCTAAGTTAAACGCCAGCTTCTATCCTGAAGTAACAATCTTCATTTTTGTGTGCAGTTGCCCTCTTTCCCTCTTCCTACTTTTCCCAAAATTAGCCTGATAAAGAAGGATGGTCATGTTAATCTCCGTAATAAGGAAAACAAAGGGGTTATTACACCGGCAATCGTCAGATTATCTCGCGCTCACCGTCTAATTATCGGTGCTATCACAGCGTGTCTATTGTATGTGTTTAAGACGATTCAATCAAGAGCTTTTGGTCGTACTAATAATCCACTGTGTTCAGATCAGGTCCGCTAAGTGCCTTTCATGTGAGACCGAATGTTTCGCGCTATCGAAGTAATATGCCATTTAAAAAACGGACCTGGTAATGTAAGGGTTCGAAACTTCCCGTAAAATAGTCATAACACACAGTTTTTACCGGGCCTAGTTTAGACCCATAATGGGTTCGTTGCTAAGACTGTTTTTAAAGTGAAAGTCGGTATAAGTATCGGTTGCGTTAACCATTCGGCCACACGACCGTACGATATGACCTATATTTAAACTAAACATGTTACAGTGATATAACATCTTATTCTGTGATTTTCTGCTTCTCTGATACTTTTCGATTTTTTGTAAATTTGCTATACAAAGCAGAGGCTAATATGGACTAATGTATATTAATATAGCCATCGGATGGTTTAGTATACACTAGACATAGCCCATCATTCGTAAATTTCGCCGGAATTTTCCCCACAAAACCTCAAGGCAGCCGAACCGTAAATTCAGTTCATAGCCGAATATAATAGGAATTCCTTAGGGCATTCGTGCTTTAAAAATCGAACTAAAATTGCGCGCCAAATTATTAAGACAGTGCCTTTCTCTGCCCAATATACGTGGGCGGAATTGTGATTAAATAAACGCGTTTGTTGTCGAATAATCGTGCCAGATGGCAGAGCAAGATAACGTAAACGTTTCTTGGAAAGAAATTTAACCCTATACTACTTACCTTCAAATTACAACGCTTACAGAAAGTATTGTATATTATGTAACAATACCGGAAGATTCGGTTTTATTATTGCACGGGTCGTTTTACCGCACGCTTTTCTTCCAAGCTAAAGTGTAGTAATTTTGATTAAAAAACTTTTTTACATACTTTAATTTTGGGTATGACGGCCACGTCCGGCTAAACCTATACTAAATAATTAATACGGCTAAATGACGTGTTTTAACGACTCGTTTTTCCGTCTTTTTCTGTTTCTTAATTATTTATGGAAGTGTTAAAGGTGTTTCCAATGTGGTAAAGATAAATAAACTAACCTAAAACATTAATAGAAAGGTTACTGTGCCTAACTTCAATATGTATTTATAAAACTAAGTTATGCTACAATACTATATTTTGCTCTTGTATTATTAAAATAAGGGAGTTTGCTTTTCTAATTACAAAATTAAGTTAAAAACAATGAAGTTTACTTACAGATTAGCCTACATACACTGTTAAAAATGTGTAGATGGTAAGATACAACGGTAGACGGTTAGTTTCATTGCTATTAATAATTAATCTTTGTTTAGAGTTTAGACTTAGACGTTCAGAAGGAAGCAATGTGCCATTGCCCTTGCATATGACTCATTCATCGTTTTCCCTTTCTCAGTGATAGTTTCGGATGGAAACCACATAGATTAGATCTGCTTTAAGGCTTATTAACAGTTTGTCTAGATAAGTTTTTACATTTTGTACTAGAAAGTGTGTAGAGAAAGTCGTCAGCTACATTTAAACACGTCATAAAGAACATTGTCGCGAACCTTTTTCCGCAGGGGATGTAAACCTACTGTGCAGCATCTATGGCCGGCAATACAACTTGATTTACTTACCTTATCCAAGCAATTTTACACAGTATTCTTTAAGGTGTAATTCACTGTGACCTTTTATTTTTTGCAAAATGTTGCAGGGCTCTGTGAAATGGGACTACAACGCAATATAACGTAGATAGCGGATATTTTTTCTTCTGCATAGCTCAGTCGGCTAGAAAGTCGAATTAAAACCGAAAGATTTTGGGATTGAAATCCGCCAATTCAATGTATTAACTCTGCATGCCTTTTCCCACTTACGGTGTAAACATAAACACCCTTTAAATTTGGTCTAATACACCTTCTTTACACAGCTTCACAGGAAAAGTGCAAAGCAAGCGAGCTGAAGCAATTTCCATTCAGACTGCTGGACTGGTTTGTTCATCTGAAAGATGTTGACGAGTTTGGAACGGTTGACCATGCGAAGAGCTTAGTCAGCATTTCTGAACAAGACCGAAGAGACGTGGCACAGGTGATTAAAATGTAATAGGATAGGATGGATATTCATGTTTATACCCGTGAATGGGAAAATCAACGGGGTTAACAAACAAGCAATCGTCGGATCAACTCGCGCCCACCGTCGGGTTACCCAAACTATTGCAGTGTGTTGTATATGATAGACAAGTTCTTTTGATGTAGTATAACCCACTAATCCGCTAAGGCAATGTCCGTATAGTGCCTTGCCCAAGGACACAACCGACTAGCTAGCGACTAGTTTCGAACCTGCAACCTTCGATTAAAACGCGACGCACATAACCACCAGACTAACCTGCCGGACAAATACCCAGGACAACTGGATTTTTTTACCAGGTATGGTTTCGAACCCAGGATCGCTGGACCCTCTATTAAATCCGATTGTTAAGGTTACTTTTTGCTTAATAAATGAAAAAGATGATCAATAAAATAAAACGTAAATAAATTTAAAAATAAATATATCTTATCCTAAAACGTCTAACCATACTTGCAGTGGAAATTCACGCAGTTGGATCGCAACCACGACGGAAAGCTAAGTAACAAGGAGATCAAACGATTCCGATTCGCTTTGATGCCGCTTGAACATTGTGCAAAGCAATTCTTTAAGTACGTGAACTATATAACCCATATATTTCATTTTTTCACATAACACCATTGTGGCGGACATATTAGTTTGTCGGCGGTTATTTTAAAACAAATGAAGCTCACTGTCGAGTAGCTGGAGCTATCACAGTTTGTGGATGGTTGGTTCATTTATATCCGTTTGGGTGGAAAGCCAGACTTTATCCACGGGTATTGTAAGACGCCTTATGCTCACAGTCGAGTTGCTGGAGCTATTACAGTGTGTGGATGGTTGGATCATTTAAGCCTCGTCGGTGGGAAGCCAGGCTTTATCCACGGGTATTAGAAGACACATGCACACAGTCGAGTTGCTGGAGCTATTACAGTGTGTGGATGGTTGGTTCATTTATATCCTCGTGGGTGGGAAGCCAGGCTTTATCCACGGGTATTGTAAGACACCTCATGCCCACAGTCGAGTTGTTGGAGATATTACAGTGTGTAGACTTGTTCAGACGCACAGTAATACACCTAATGCCCACAGTTAAGTTGATGAAGCTATTCATAGAGTATATGGATAATTATTTGATTTATATCGTCGTGGGTAGGAAGCCAGAAGTTATCCATGGTTATCGTCACATACTACACCTCACACCACCTATTAACTTCACAGGATATGCGACACCGATAGAAATAAGAAGGTTACCAACGATGAATGGACAGAATGCTTGGTTACAAGGGCTTGGACATGGTACGAGGGCAGAGATGGTAAGATTTTATAGTTTTAACTATGTGCACTCGGGACGAAAATAATCTTGTTTTGTCCCATTACGTGGGAAAATACAAGGGGTTTTACTACACGGGCAATCGTTAGATTACCTTGCGAATATGTAAGGGATCGTTCTAACAAGAGTTTTTGGTAAATTATCTTGCTCTCACCATTGGGTTACCACAGCTATTGCATTGTATTTTATATTATACTGGAGACATTTCTTTAATTCTGGTTTCGATACCACAACCTTTGGCTACCGAAGGCCGACATTCGAATCGATCAACCGGGCATTTTAGGATACTTCGATATAGCACAGCGCACAATCTGGTTAAATATTAAATAAAACAAAATTTTATTTTAACAGAGAATCACGACACCATCCAGTAAAGAAGTACAACTTGTTTCACTTTTGATTTTGTAAATAAATGAATCAACCCTATCAGCATATGACACGTGTTACTTGTATTGGTCGTTTTTTCCACAATACACCACTCACAAATATTTTGTGACTTCTTATGTGAGAGAAATGGGGATCATGACACCCTCTAACCTTACTCAAAAGCTTACCAGCAAGAGTAGTGTACTTAAATGCCTTATCTATACTGCTTTTTAGTATAAACGAATAGGATAGGATATTCATGTTTATCCCTGTGAATCGGAAAACCAAGGGGGTTAACACACGTGCAATCGTCAGATCACCACGCGCCCACTGTCGGGTTAATGGAGCTATTGCAGTGTGTTGTGTATGATTTACATGTTCCTTCGAATAAGTATAACCCATTGCTCCGCTGGGTTCAGGCAATGTCCGTTGTGTCTTGTCCAAGAACACAACCTACTAGCTATCAACCAGTTTCAAATCTGCAACTCTTTTGAAAGGTAGCGCACTAACCTACCAACCTAATCTGAAGACATAACGGCTTTACCGCATTAGGTACCTTCCCCCACACTAAACTGTATTGCTCTCTTGATAATAGCAAGTGCATCAACGTGAAAATAAAGAAATAAATGAGTTTAGCGTGGAATGGGTTCATGTAATGTATGAGGTGAATAGCATATAACACGTTATTATGCGGGGTAATCGGCAGAATGCTAAAGGGTTTTTGAATCTATTGATTAGCAGTTAGCACAGAGTATTCTGGAACGTTAACGTTGACAACGAATGTTTTGTCTATTGTTTAATCGGAGATATATAAACAAAGTTTGTTTACATATCTCCGGTTTATTGTGCTCGAATACCTAGTTGTTTTTGAAAATACGGCTACCAACTATTGCAATGTGTTGTACAGTTTGGAGAGATTGATGTATTTTTGTTAATAAATTGGGTTCCATTGGACAGCTGCTATTGGAAAATTTAAAATGAGTTACATTCTAAACCTGCATTGATAAAACGGCACAAGAAAAAAATCATACCGAAACTTACCAAGCTATTCGGTCCAAAATTATGTTATCAATAATGTAGCTACAGATGTAAAGTCGTGTTTAACATTTCTTTAATTTTAAGCAACACTGAATTTTATAATTCAAAAATAGTAGGTAAAGTTTAATTATAATATAAATGGAGG
>CH002553.1:115329-145893 GCA_000149265.1 Ciona savignyi | reverse complement strand
CATGTATAGATGAAGCGAATATTTTCTATTCTCCTCTACAAAGTACAACACGAGCAGCTGATATTCTACAAAAATTGGAAGATTTTTTGTAAAAAAGTCGGACTTAAAGCGGAAGAATATATGTTATGTCTGTACAGAAGGAAGCCCTGCAATGATTGGTGCACGATCAGATATAGCGAAAGGGGTGAAAAAACTCGCCTCTGGTGCAACGTCAGTCTACTGCGTAATACATCGAAGTCGAACTCTTCCTTCAGACCTACAATCGGCATTAAATATTACTATGAACATGGTGAAATGGTGAAGAAAAAGAGTGCGTTGAACACAAGGCTGTTTTCAAATCTTTTTAAGGACATGTCAGCAGATTACATCATACTTTTATACCATACAGATGTCCGGTGACTCAGCTCTCAAAAGGTAACAAGTTGTCCAGAGTGTTACAATTTCGAGAAGAATTAGAGTTTTTTGACACCCTGTATTTATCCATACAAGGGAGTAAAATTACTATTATAAATATTTATCACTTACTTAATTCTTTTGTGGAGAAATTAGAGTTGTGGAAAAAGATTTTTTTGTCCTGTTCGACCTACTCTCATTCGTAATCAAAGCGAAAGAATCGATAAATATTTCAGCAGAGGTCGCAGAACGTTTTGTAAGAATAACTATATCACTACTTTCCAGAGCGCATAGTTATGAATGAAAATAGTGAGAAATCCAATCAACGCAATCTTCTCTTCCCCGCCCGTACATCTCCAAGAAGAATTGCTTGATTCGACAATAATCACTGAATTCAGAGACAAACTTACACGCGGTATGGTGTAACAAGTTCCAAGATAAAAATTAGATTTTCGTGTATCAGCTTAAACAGATTATTGATAAAATTGTTAGAATAAACAAACAATGTAAAGTTCGTCAGTTCGTTCTCCTGAAAAAATATACCACATTGGTCGCTGATTTATACTTTTTAAATCCCCAATATATCCGAGGCTTATCTATGCATAGCTTCTCTCAGAGGTTCTTAACCTTTTAATAATCGAGCCCCACTTTTGTTTTGAGAATATTCCGTTGCTTATTTCTTTAAGTTCTGCTTATATTGGTTATTATCAACTGTCTTAAAAAAACTAAGAAATTTGTAAAAATACACAATAACTTCACTATGTGAATTAAAAAGAAGAATGACATTTTAAAAATAACCTACACATAATACAACTATTAATACCAAGCTTTAGATTGTTTTTTTTTTCTGCGAGTAGAGATATTGGAGGTTCAATGCAGCATAATAATGTACAAAGCAAGTCATTTTCCACATTCATGGTATTGTTAGATTTTGCTCTTAATGCAACAAGAGCTGGAAAAGCGGCTTCGCATATAGGTAAGTGACCCAAATGGAAGCAGCTTGTTATTATTAGGTTTACGATTATTACCGCAGCTATATAAGTTTATTTTACTTTGGCTCGTAAGAGCTCCTTACGCATTAAGAAACATCTTGTGTGTAACGTTTACAGAGAGTTTATCTGGAATCTATCTAGTTAAAACATCAACCCGTAACTAGTACTAAGTAAATCGCCTTACTTGCTCAATACAGCAATTGATGTTATCAAACAACTGAAGCTTTGATCGACAAACCACAAAAGACAGTAGTAAAGTCGAGGAGGACGTTTACGCGGAAAACCTTAATTAACAAGCGCACCTCTGAGAGTCGAGACAGTGCATAGGGAATTGCAGATCACATCAGTTGTTGTAACTATTTTTTTACCGAGCTAAGTTTGGGCCGTTTTTGTATAGTAGTCGGTAGGCTATATACAAGCGGCGTGCAACGGCGGCCTACACTACTTTACTTGCTGTTTTATTCATACTTCAGCTAAAATTAATTGTTAAAAATCTGCTTAACAATACTTAATTGAAAGTGCAATGAAAGATTGATACTGAAATAAAAGCAGCCGGTATATGCCGCTTCCGCCACTTTATGACATAAACAACATTTGAAACTAAATGGAAATACGCTTGTATGGCGTATCCGCCACTTTATAATATAAACAGTCATCACTCTTAAGAGTACATCAGCATGACTTTTTAATATTTAGAAAATCAAACTACAAAAGAAATTTGTGCTGGTATTTGTCAACTATTGCGTCCTTTGTTCTATGATTTCGAATAGCCTATCTGCATTGTCATTTTTTGGCAATTATGGCCTCCTTTGTCTTATAATTGCAGTGTCAAATTTTGGAAAGCCTACATAATTTAAACTACAGCCATATTGGATTTCGTAATCATACGCAACATATATACAAGAGACTCTTGTTTGCAGTTTTATTCACACTTATTATGTTTGATAAGTACTAGTAGTTTCTTTATTATGATGTAATAATCACTCTCGTAAGATTAAAAAAGAAACCGCTGGCGTAGAACAGATTAGTTAGAATATTTGGCTAAATTTCACTAATCATGTCTGGTGTGCTTGTCTTTCTAGATATAGTACAGTGCAGCTGGTTATAATTTTCCTATTGATAGACCTAAAAGGTTCTAAAGTTCTGTGTAAGTATTGTCATTTTTAAGCAAATTTTAAACAATTAATTTTAGCCTAAGTATGATTAATAAAGCAAGTAAAAGAGGATGATGGAATGATGATTATATGCTGTATGGTTTTGCACACTTCTTTGACAAAGATCATCAGAAAGGACAATGTGTAATTTGCTGCAAAGTCCTTGAAACGATTCGCTGCGTCCAAGTAAGTTGTCAAATCATTTGTTAAAAGTTCATCCTGGATATAAGGTCAAAGTTGTTGCCTTTTTGAAAGAAAACAAGATGCACTGAAACATGCTAAATGTGGATTTTAGTGGAACGTATAACAAGGAAAATATTTCACATGTTGAATCTTCTTATAAAGTTGCACTTACGATTCCAAAACGAAAAAAGGCCCCACTATACTTGAAACTCCATGTGCTATATAAAATACTTCTTGAATGATACGACACGGCTTCGTATAACTAAAATGGCAAATGGCATTTCTTCTAAGTTGATTTCAAAGTTAAAGTCCGGCCTTCATGGTATGTTTTTTTATTCAGTTGGACGAATCTACCGACATGTCAAATATTTCACATCTAATGGCTTTTGTGCGAAGGGCTTCTCTTACATGTATAGATGAAGCGAATATTTTCTATTCTCCTCTACAAAGTACAACACGAGCAGCTGATATTCTACAAAAATTGGAAGATTTTTTGTAAAAAAGTCGGACTTAAAGCGGAAGAATATATGTTATGTCTGTACAGAAGGAAGCCCTGCAATGATTGGTGCACGATCAGATATAGCGAAAGGGGTGAAAAAACTCGCCTCTGGTGCAACGTCAGTCTACTGCGTAATACATCGAAGTCGAACTCTTCCTTCAGACCTACAATCGGCATTAAATATTACTATGAACATGGTGAAATGGTGAAGAAAAAGAGTGCGTTGAACACAAGGCTGTTTTCAAATCTTTTTAAGGACATGTCAGCAGATTACATCATACTTTTATACCATACAGATGTCCGGTGACTCAGCTCTCAAAAGGTAACAAGTTGTCCAGAGTGTTACAATTTCGAGAAGAATTAGAGTTTTTTGACACCCTGTATTTATCCATACAAGGGAGTAAAATTACTATTATAAATATTTATCACTTACTTAATTCTTTTGTGGAGAAATTAGAGTTGTGGAAAAAGATTTTTTTGTCCTGTTCGACCTACTCTCATTCGTAATCAAAGCGAAAGAATCGATAAATATTTCAGCAGAGGTCGCAGAACGTTTTGTAAGAATAACTATATCACTACTTTCCAGAGCGCATAGTTATGAATGAAAATAGTGAGAAATCCAATCAACGCAATCTTCTCTTCCCCGCCCGTACATCTCCAAGAAGAATTGCTTGATTCGACAATAATCACTGAATTTAAGAATTCTGAGTTAACATCATTCTGGTGTAATGCTAGTGCTTCATATCTAAATATATGATGAGCAAGCTGCAAAACTAAAGCTACACATAAAAGAAACCACTCGTCTCTCGACACGCAATGAACAGACATATACTCATAAAAAATAGGACACTCTAGGCAATACTTATGTAATAATCAATAATGCTTTAGTCATGATTGTACCCTAATCATATTTTCCACCAACCGTTAATCAAAATGCTAAACAACGGTACAGTCGGAGATTTCAATTGATTGATTATACATGCCCGAAGCTGCGGCTCCAAGCAGGCGGCTTCCCAGAAAGCGGCTTCGTCACTGATTTCATAATAATGAATTTACATATACAAAACGGAACAACGCAGCTCGCCATATATGACATTATGTTGAAAGGATTATAGTAAACATCGATGCGGAGATTAAAGCTGATCGACAGACCAGATGAATCAGGGCAAAGTTTCTGGAACAAGCACACCTATGCATGCATTAAGGGCTTATTTCAACAATTTTAACAAAATTTAATACAATGCGCAAAAAGATATTATACAAGCCGTGAATTTACTACATAGCTTTCTTTCCCCGGAAATTTTAAAATTTGAAAACTAATTATCCACTATGGGATCTATAAATTTGTAGGGGATTCGCGTCCAACAAATGGTGGCGGGAAAACTCAAATTTTCAATAAATCATTTCGTTTGAAACTTCTCGATGGTGGGATGTCGATGATGTTTCTGTAAAATAGACTGCACAAGGGTTTCTCTAGGGCCTATAAAATAACTATCAGTTTATTCGCCATGCAAAAAACATTGGTGGTCCATGTACAGGAAAACAAACCAAAGCACTATTCGGACGCAAAGCACGCTATAGACATAAAGTAATCCATACTCGTAAAAAACTTTCTAAAATGATAGAAAACAGTCGTCGAGCTTATATTGTTAGATCTGGTGGGATTTTACTTGCGTGGTTTTTCTACCTTCTGTTTAACATTTAAATTAGTTATAAATATATTAATATTTGCATATACCGCTACAGTCCCGCTAACCCTTTGAATAATTTCCCTTTACGTTAATAGTCGGGAAAAGACAAATGGTGAATTATTTCCCCATAACATACTTATACACTTTAAACTTAGTTGGATTATATTAAGTTGTACATCCACGACGAAAGCTGTCGATTGTTTTATATATAACGCCAAGTTCAGGCACTACAGCCGACACAAACGGCGTCTCGTGGCCGTAATTTAGACTTCTGTAACTTCTCTTGATATCTTCAAGCAAGGGCAACCAAGATTTTCCCCCAAGGTCAAATGAGTCGTATTTATATCCAAACAATTCTTGGTAGTAGTATGAGTTACGAATCGTCCATGAACCCTCGTTTAAAGTGACATAACTCGGGTTCATTGAGGCGTTACAAAAGGGTGACATCGGCCAATCAAAGGATCCAGATATATCAGGACGTTTTGTGAAGTTATATGTTGCTTCATCCTAATAAAGAAATCATGAATTAGTAAAATGTTCAGAGAGTAATGTTCAAATTTGATCTGTGCTAGTTTTGTAGATAAATAAGTTTTACTTAAAACTACAATAGTTTGTGCAATCTGACTGCGGATATGAAACAGAATGAGATGTTTATTTGACTACTGGTGAATGAAAAAAAAACGAGGAAGGGCATTTATTCACACGAGCAATCGCAAGATTACCATGCGCCGATCGTTGGGTTACTTGAGCACGTAGCGATTTTACATATATTAGGTATTTAGCTTAACCGTTTTCCATTTAGTACAATTTAAAATACGGATCAGCTGCAAATGCGTTTCCATATTAGCGACAGGAAGAATTATCTTCACGACGTGAACATTTTATAACCTAAATTTGCACAACGACCAAACCTTGTAGCCCTGTAGGAAGCTTTCTTTTGTCCAATCTTGTTGACCCAGCAACTCTCTTGTATGTCGGAACAGCGCAAGTATCCGGTCAACCTGGCTGTGATGTAGAAAGAACGTCGAATCGAAAGCTGAGAAATCGATCTCTTTCATGCTGTACAAGCAGTCTTCTTCTGTTACTTTTGACGTGTTTTTCGGAGCACACATGCATGCGTGTATCTGAATTACACGTTTGTTATGTCAATGTAATAAATCCTCATATTTACCGATATTTTTAAAACGATTGGTTTAAGAATTTTATTACAATTAGAAAACATCTGGAAAGGATAATAGTATGGAAACGGCTTTGGTTTGTCTTGTTTAACAGTTAATAGCACGACATCTTCTTTTAAGTTCACATTGAAATATGGACCCCGACAAGTTTTCATTGCTTTGGCTTAGTAATACCATTGGGTCGGCAAAACGGATAGCCATCCATGATTATCCATACAATGTACCAATTCCGAAAATGCGGAGCGAGTTAAAGCTAACTAATTTTGATTTAAAGTTTTCTGCCGCAAATTGTTTTTATTTTGATTAATGGTAGGTATACCGGATATTTTTCTTCTATAATTATACCGTTATAATAATACCGTTGTATGTAGTCTCCTTAAGTTCAAGTATTTGTGCCATTTTACCGCAATGTAAACAAGGAGCAAAAATAAGTTAAACAAAACGAAACTAGATTGTAAGCCTCTTGTAAAAAATATAATAAGATTGACAAATATCCAATAAACACTTTTCAGATCAAACATTGTTTTTCAGTTTATAAAACTGCGTCGCTAGGTAGTCGGTTGTTTTCTTGGGCAAGGAACTTTACGGACATTGCCTAGACCCAGTGGATTAATGGGTTCTACTATATTGAAGGAACGTCTGAATCATACACAACACACTGCAATAGCTCCGGTAACCCGACGGTGGGCGTGAGTTGTTCTGACGATTGCCCGTTTATTGTAAACCCCCTTGGTTTTCCCACTCGGGGATTAACATGAATATCCTATCCTGTCCTAATCCACATTACGTTATATCTTATGCACTAGGTTAATAAAAAAATTTGTGATTAAATCCTGAAAAAAAATTCTGAAAAGCTTACATGGTCATGGGAATTAACTTCAGTTTTGTCGAACTTCTCAAATGTCGGCATAATCAAGGCTTGGATAACATTCTTGGTCAGCCGAACTTGCTGTCTGTAGCCCCTTGATTCCACAGCACGGTAATTATATCTAAGTAAGGTATGATATTAATATTTATATCTATGAATAAAAATCGCACTGCGTGATTTTGACACGGTCAATCGTCAGTCGTCATTTCCTTGCCATTTACAAGGGCAGGGTTAAAACTCGCACCCATCGACGGATCACCCTAAATATTGCAGTGTTCTGACCAAACGGCTGGTTAAAACTCACAATGTTTTATTGTGTACCGGAGCATGGCTTGGTATGTAAGTCCTGAAGAACGGATTAGTAACATATTTCTTCAATATTGGATCAAGAATGCTTGGGTTCTTTACCAATTTTGGAATGTCTTTGTAGTGGGGGTCTAACCAATCCCAGTATGGTATGCCAAGCGTCTTATTTTTCATATGGCGAGATATGCCTAGAATAACAGTGATTAAAATAGAAATGGGTTACATCACACCAGATTAGAATGTGTTGCAACTTGTATTAGTTCTCGACTGGAAACCATAGTTAATCCAGGGAAATCCTGGGAAAAAAATTAGAAAAACTCAACATCAGCTGGGTAAGCCCAAACAAAATGTTGTATTGTACATTCCTATTAACTGCATTTGACAGTTTATCCACTGACTTATTTTTGCTACATACGAACCCATTTCCAGTTGCACCACCATTAGCCGGTGCCATGCCAGGAACATAGGATGGTCGTGCCAACTGCAGTGTCCGTTCTTGTGTCCTTTGATACCATGCTTGTACCATGGACACCTGTGCGGCCACCCGTGCCACTTGACCAAGCTCTGAAAGTAAAGAATAAATTAGCCTTTTGTTTAGATCGGAGGATTCCAGCTCTAATTGTAGCTTTGAAAAATCGAAGGCTTCCTTTTGTAAGATTTTAAGCGATAATGCTTTTCGTGAGATCAGTTTGCACTGGATGGACAGGAAGACTAAATGCACACAGCCTATAAGAAATATTGTCAAAGGAAGAACGTGTTTTGTATTTTCAAAGCTCTTGGTGTTTATTATACGTATTGTTGTTATAATTGTAAACCATCATTGTCTATTTGGTTTTAAAAAACAATCGCTACGTGCCTTACCCTATGAATGGGGCCGACGACGAACTTGCAGTTGGTTTCGAACCAGTAATCTCCCGCTAACTTACCTTGAAGCCAAAAAGAGAATTGTCGTTTTTGAACTTGGTGAACCCTTGGATAAGGTCATGCAAGTCTTCATTGGAGAGTGAGCGAATGCTTTTACGAATGCGAAAAGCTGTAAATGTTGATAGATGAATGATAATCAATTAGTACTGACAGTGCAAGCATAAGTCGATAATCTTTGGAATTCTATTTCCTACTCGAAATGTTTCGCTAAGGATTCTTACTGTTAATACCTGAATAGATTTCACTGCCGATAGATATAGAGATTTCCATACAAAAAATGGCCTTGGTAACAAGACAGTCATTGATTAAAGACTTAACCGGTAAAAAAAAACAGTCAAGCGACAATCTGTCCCCAGACAGAGGTGAATTATGAGGCCGTGTCCTGACAGCAAGCGAGTTCGACTTATGCGATTTGTAATCTATGTGATGTGGAGCTATTCCAATGTGTTGTGAATAATTAAAATGTTTTTTTAATTTACCAAGCTATTTGTTCGGCCTAAAACGAGGTAGGTCGAACGTCCTGTGGCCGAATGGTTGACGCAACTTCTAAACAAAAAGGTATTTTTGACGAGGCCTTAATGGTAGCAAAAAATAAAAAAAAGTTGGAAGTTTACACTGTTATATACTATCGTTAACTAACACCAGCGAAAAGAAAATTAACATCAAATATTTAAGCCATATTAAAACAAAAACGAATTACCGCAAAATAGTTTATTAGTCGTTTTTAGGCCTAAAATATACAGTTATGCATTTTAACATTAAAAACCGTATAAAACGAGAGAGTATCAACCACCTATTTTACCACCACGATTTAAGTTTATTACACAATATATGTTATTGTCAGATATGTGCACGTCAGGTCCATGATATTTAACATTTCAGAAAGTTTTAACTGGACTGCCATAGGACTGCCATGTGTAGTTAAAAAAGAATAGTTAAATTTACGAACATTGTACCACAAGTGTTTTAAATTTAAGCCTCAAGCGCTGTAGTAATACGAAAGTAAATTCCCAAAACAGCCTGATTAAGTTTTTCATTATTTCGGGGAATTCCCCTGGGTTTAGTACTTTAATTTCTGTTTTTACATATCTGATGTTATCAAAGTAAGATATTTGTTAAATAATCTTAAAAAATGTTTAAATCCGTTTAGGCGACTCCTTGTTAGAGATGTCGGGGCGATATTCCATGCTTGTTACAATCATGATTTAGAAACGAATCATAATTTTTAGGGTATTTCCCTAGGTATTTTTTTCTTTTTGCTCAAAGGTACATCGGCGGATAGGGAGCTAACATTTCAGCCGTTCAAGCGCTATGCCCAAAAGAGCTAATTTAAAAAATACCGATTTGGTTTTTCACCTCCCAGGGGAATTTCCCAGGGTATATTACCCCAAAGTTTAGTTTCTGCATATCAGGACATGTTGTCTAACAAATGACAAGGTTTCATAACGATTTTATTATTCCTTCTGATAGATGTTGGAGCCACAAGCTACGCCTGTCAAGCGTATGACGAGTAAAAAAGAAAACAATATGTGTCCCATTTTTCCAAATGGGACCCATAATGAGGTTACAAGCTTACGTCTAAGGACTTCGGAGCAGGATCTTGATTGGCTTCCGGCACCTATACATCGGTTGTTGGCTGGCCTGCCTAGCCTTGTCTTACAAAGTCGTCCTCTGTGCTGCACTCCTCCCCAGTCCGATTTGATGCATTCACTCCAACTCGACCATGCCCCGAACGTGGCTGGAAACGTGAAATATTGAAATGGATTCAATGCACATGTTCATCCTCATGCGTGTGAAAACTGCATTAACCAATAACATAATCTTGCATATCAGTGGCTGCTATGGATTTTCAACCTTTGGCTGATTTGTCTTATTTTCATAAGATTTAACATAACACATATATATCTTAAGCTCCAGCGGACATAAGCTATGGTCTTGTAACAAAATAGGTCAGAGAGAATAAAAAAGACACACAAAAAAAGACAAAAAAGTCGAGTTGATTGCACCACGGCATGTAAAGTAAGTTATATAAATTCGTTAATCACCTTTCGCACATAATCGCTTGTTTCTGGCCACGATATACCCGCGCCTGCATGCACAAGCACAACAGCCAGTCAAAACGTTGTAGAGCTTTGTATGTTGGCAATTTAAATAAACACAGGAACTGTCGGCTGTGAATTTAGAACAAAATGATTATAAGCAACGGGCCCTAATTAGCGCAATGCTGCTAATTTATGAAAGTGCATAATATAGTTTAAAAGACAAGTTTAAAAAGGTTACAAAAAAGAACATGTACATATATATTTTATAATAAAATTGTTTTCTTTTGAATTCTACAAAAATTGTACCGAAAATACAAAAATGTGTAATATTTGCAGGATAACATATCTTTTATACGACTTTTAGGATACTATTATTTATCCGCGTCTGTTGAAGAACAATGATTGTAAACATGGGTAATCGTCAAATTACCTCGTCCAACATCCAACGCTTACGATATTGCAGTGTGGTGCATGTTTAAAAAAAATATTTAAATAGTCTATGTTATGCCCTGTATATAGTCAGTTTGTTGGAAATTGCTTAATTTTTACAACTAAACGACCAGTACAATTTTATTAAAGTCCACTAAGAAATAGCACTTCCTACTTACCTCTGCAGTTACTGTATAGGTACGAATAAAGGACGGTGTTAAGTGGAACTTTGTCAAAAGCCACTAAATCTTCACTTGGTCTTGTTATATCATCAGAAAACGCTCTAGAACCGCTGTTGTATTCACCTGAATTAGTGGATATTTAAAGTATATTTTACATCATTCATTTGTTTTTTTGTTAGTCTCCTGTCTAATTACTCTCAGATCCTCTCGCACTGATAGAAAACGTGCCTTACGATAGCTGAAATATGAATTTTAAACAACGGAGATATAATTAAACCAATTAACCATAAACTGCACCGAAAAACTTATTCAGGCATGATTTACGACGTATAATATTTTTGATTTCACTAAACACCCACTGACTAAAGGGAATTTGTCAGACTGTAGTCCACATAGGGTTACCAAAGCGATTACAATGTACGTTTTAGGACTAGGTTAACTATATATATATATATATATATATATATATATATATATATATGTCTATGTAGTATGTTTTTAAATGTCCATTGCATTTCTTTATTTTTTTCTTTCTTTATATTGGGCAATATTCATTAAGTGCCTCGCTCATCAATGACACTTGTAAACAATAAATTGATTTTTACAATGTCAGTTAGGCGCAAAAAAAGGAAACTGATGGTTCGTGTAAATTTCTTCGGAATTTAGCCCATTTTAGATATACAACTGACAGGTAGCATAACATATTTGTTTTATATTTGAACTTGATTTTGTATTATTATAAAAAAGATTTTTGCAATTTCAAAAAAAGAGCCCGCAATTTTACTTTAAACTTACCTTCCGGCTTGGTACCCGGTACTAATGACATCATCAAAACGACGAAACAGATGCGCAAGACGCCCATTATACACATCAGAGACATTCTTACACGCTGTATCGTGTAACAAGTTCCAAGAAAAACATCAGTACATCAGTTTTACGTATTAACGTAAATTAGTGTATCTCAAATGTCTACATTGCCGCTGCTTTCTATTTTCTAATTTTTTAATCTCTTCTAGATGTTGGTTTAAATAAAGCACAAAGGCAGTATATGGCCACAACTAACATTGAAATTTTAATGTCTCGCGAAAGTAAGTATAATAGTGCAAAAAAATCCTTAACTGACTGACATCCATCATAAGTACTGAGTGTGGCTTTAACTATGCCTTAAGCTGTTATAGTAGTCACGTGTCAACCACCATCAGCTCTAAAACAAATTTTGAATATATTTATATATGCAAGCAAGGTCCTTAATCAAAACCGGTTTGTTAGTTTTGCAAGCACAAACGGATGGGTATCTAAGTATATACCAATAAAGGCCAAAGTACTGGCGACAGAGGCGCCGACTATGCAGGAAATTAATTTTATTCTTTGTTCCAAGTACAATGGACGCCAATTAATTTTAAAGTGTGTGATTGGCCAGTCACACTATCTCATAAATTAAATGAGTTAAGATGTGTATTGCTGCCCATTTTAGTATATTCTGGAAGGAATTGTACCCTACTCACACCTTATTTATTAGTTAACATTGTCGACAATTTTAAATATTTTAAAGACATGCGCATTTCAATTTGTGCTGGTTGGAATTTTTAATTTTTAGATATGTTGAATGCTCTGCAACGGCAAATCATACAATATTAGAATAGAGATCGCCTGGCTGCTTAATTTGGGTAAAATTGTTAAAGGTGGTGACTGTGGGTCATTGTTCTCAGATCATTTGTCAAATTTAAACATTTTTAGCTGTAGTGGATTCCATACTAGTTATGACTCGACCTCTTTGAAAAAGGGACACGTACTATTTTTTATCAAAAAACTTCACAGGGGTTTATTGTCCTAACACCCAAACAAAAACAAATATTTAGAGTTTGATCCTTGGATAATTCCACAGCCTCGTAAAATACCAATTAGGTTTCCCTCAAACATTAATTACCCAAATATAAATTAACGGTGTGTAGTGTAAGTCCTTTTTGATAGAAGAGACCCATAATTTGTGTAATCTCTTTGATCCATGAAAAAAATAGCTAATCAGTATTTCACGTGTGTAGAAAATTTTCTGCATTAAAACCTTAACTTAAGGTTTTATCAGGCTAGAATAGAATATGCATGTTTATCCCCGTGAATGGGGAAACCAAGGGGGTTAACACACGAGCAATCGTCTGATCACCTCGCGCTCACCGTCGGGTTACCGGAGCTATTGCAGTGTCTTGTATAATTAAGATTTTCCATTAATTTGAAAGAACCCATTAATCCACTGTGTTTAGGCAATTTCCGTTAAGTGCCTTGCCTAAGGAAACAAACGAGTAGTTTACCTACATCCTTTCGACTGAAAGGCACCGCACTAAACCACCAGACTAACCGGTCGGAATAAATCTATTATGTTTAACGAATCTATCATGTCACGTTTTCACCTTATCTGAAAAGTGATTTTGAAGGGACAGCCATAACCCCTAGAAAATTAAATGCCAAAAATTGAGTATTTTACGATTGTATGAAAATCCCCTGTGGAATAACCCTAAATTTTGGGTTTTATAATATCTATAGGTGATGTTTGCTACTACACCCGAAAGTTTATTTCAGTTTAAAAATTTCTTCCAGCAGGTGATCTGAGACCGACAATACAAACCATATTTTTATAAAATATATACTTGCCTATTCATGTGTATATACATATATATATAATGTATTAAAAAATTAAAATGGTGGTGGTGTAACACTTGCTTGACGTTTTTCTGTTTATTTTCTTTTATTTAATTTAATTGTCGTAGTACCTGGCTTGTCCTTTATTTTCTATAGAAAAACACGCAGTTCTTACACGTAAATCTAACCCTGATATATTTTTTTGCATACGCAAAGACAATAGAATGCCATTAAGCATAAATTTTAAAGCTGCTCCAAGAATCGTGGCGAAAAATCATTAATTTTAATGTTTCTGCATGCATAAACTTCCCTGAATATATGTAACCCCCCTTGGTTAATCTTAAAGAAATTGTATACTTCTTTAGGCTGGAAATAATAAGTCTCCTAGTAAAACAATGAGTAAAATTAAAACAAATTTTGAATGGACTCTATATATTTCTGCATGCAGAAACAAATTGGTTCCCCTGTTAACTAATGACTCGTGGTTATCTAATAGAAAGTGTATGACATTTATTTTTGCAAGCAAAAAATATTTCCCGAGGGACTAATTCCAACTTGGTATTCATGTTTTCTAAATGAAGTATTCACGTTGTCATAAAATAAACAACAAAACAAAAAGAGTAGTGTAATATATTAAATTTTTTTTATTACTGTCGGCTTTATGGAATAAACTTTAATATTTTAAATTATTTATTTTACAGCTTTATTTTATATATTAAATGTTCTTTTAAACTTTAAGCATTTCTTTTCTAACATAATAAAAAAACAAATAATATCGGCCTTAACAATACCTGAAAACTGTCGCCTTATCTATATTCTCGGCCCTAGCGGAAGATTCCATTGTGTTATTCGATTTTATGAACAGGTACTTTAGAATGGGAAATATAACTCAGTGGGTAGAGCATTTCGACTGCTGATCGAAAGTTCTCTGATTCAAATGTTAGTTTGGCGGTATAGTGCTGGCTAGTTAGGGTGGCTGGCTGGTTAGACTGGTTAGTTTCGCGGTTTCGTGCGTCGCCTTTCCATCGAAAGGTTGCAAATACGAAACTGGTCGCACTTTACGGACATTGCCTGAACCCAGCGGATTAGTGGGTTCTACCAAATTAAAGAAACATGTAAATCATACAGAACACACTACAATAGCTCCGGTAACCCGACGGTGGGCGCGAAGCAATCTGACGATTGCCCGTGTGTTAACCCCATTGGTTTTACCATACACGGGGATAAACATGAATATCCTATTCTCGTATCCTATCCTAAATCAAGATATCCACTTTTAACCCTTCGACGAAGTTTGACTATTATGTAAGTCGCCAGCGGAATTTAATCTGTGACAGAAGTAAACTTGTGATAACATAATTCAGGAACACTGATTTTGTTAACGCACACTATTCTTCAGGGATTTTCAATCGGGTTATTAATTTTTGTTTTCCCAGTTTTTTTGTCTAGGTTTGGATGTCGCTACTGCTAAATTTATATATTTCTATCCCTATGTTGTTATACGCCCGTTTTAACGACTGTTCGCTTTCCGTATTTTCCTGGTCACATGTGGCGATATGTTTTATTTGGCACTATTAAATACTGAGGCATAAAATGAATAATCTAAAAATAAAATAAATTGTCCACTATATTGTAAAAAATAAAAGTAGTCTGCCGTGTAATACATGTTCTTTTCTTTGTAATACCGCCATCAGCACGATGATAAAAATAAACGACCTACTCACATAATGAGAAGTTGTATAAAACAAGTAAACTACCATGTTAACGAAACATTGTCTATATTTACACGGTTAAAGTCACATTTGTGTGAAGTGTTTCCAACTATTAAAAAGAATTAGTTGATTATATAGTGTAGTATTAAAAGAAGATAAAACAGCAAAGTACAGTCGTTAAATATAATTATAATAATTATTATTAACACAGGCGTGCGATCAATGTTTAACTGAAATAACGACAGTGCTATGAATTATATGATAGATGTTACTTTGTATTATATCTCTTTCACTCCCGGCCAAATGCATTAAATTAAACATGCTGTCCCGCAGTGTTTTTTACAATTTTTGGTCATTTTCAAATTAGCACAGTTTTTCTCAAATTGTATGCTATGATTTAATATTTAGTATGGTTGGAAAGATAATTTATCCCTCTTTTAAACAAACCGCACACCTAGAATCTACCCTCCAATAAAGAATATATTATGTAAACTTTAGTGAACACCACTTTTTATGTAAAGAAAATTCTGCTCGACTTTGAAAATTTTGAGGTGCACTGACAAACGAAATACTCACTAATTATTGGTATGCCCAAATGATATGATAATTGGAATGTAGATTGTCTAATAGTTTTTGTACTCAGGAAAAATTTGAACTGTATTTGTATCTTCAGTAGTTTTTTTACTATTCCTAATTGAAATTTTCCTTTATTCTAACTATATTATGAAAAATTGAACCAAAACGCATTGAAGTTTTTAGTTTTGTAGAACTAAAATAGTAAAAAGTATAAATAAGAACAGTGAAGGAAGTGTAAAAAGGGCATACAAAAGCAAACAAACACAAATACTATATCCAATATTCTTCAAAGCAGGGCACACCGAACTAGCTAGTCTCGCCGCCTTTTTCTTTATCGTGCGCTCAGCAGGCCCAGCTGGATTCATGCTTTGGTGAACACGAAGCATAAACGCCTGCTGCGAAAACGTCACCAACGCTCTCCTTTTTTTCTCAACGGCACGAAATTCACAGAGAATGTAAAGAAAGACTTGCTTGACAAAAAGAGCTTCTCCGCAAGTTAACGCGACTCCTATTGGCTGAGTTAGTCACTTGTAAATTCGTGTAAAAGCGATAGAAATAAGAGGCGAAGCCTTGAAAAAGAAAGGCTATCATTCCTCGCATTTTTAATATTTTTCCACGAAAATTACAGAGAATAAAATATAGGGTTTCCTTGATCGAATGAGCCATAGCTGAGGTCTCTACCATTACGCATTGCGGAGAAATCGTTTTTTTTAGATTTGTATCCATTTATGTACAGGCGGGATACCATGTTTTCCCACCAACTCGCCATATATGGCGAGTTGGGACGGAAAGAGATATATATTAAATGATATTTAGATTAGTCACGCAGCTGAATTTATCCATTTCCAATAACTGTGATAGTTAACCTTACTTGAATAATAGAATAAAAGCCTTATAAGACTGATTTGCATACAAGAATGCCTGTATTGTCTGTTCTCTTTATTGTATTCAGAAACACGTAGTTTCGCTTCCTTTGTAATTGCTTGTGACTTAAATTTATGGTTTTCCGTCGAATTCCCGTATTGATTTTTTGCTGCATTTTTTCTCGCAGTGTTTTTCCTACGAAAATTTATACGGACCAACAATAAATTAATTTACCCCGGGAACTTCCGTAACGATAAAATAATTATATTATAAGACACTATTACATATAAAATGCTATATTAAAATAAATATAAGACAATATTACCATGTATATAAATCAGCACTTAAAACTAACATCAATTGAAAGTTTCAATACGAACAAAAAATGTGGGTGCCCATACCCACCATTGATGCGTTTTCCCGGAAAATCCAACAAAACTTAACTCGGCTTAAACCAGTCTGCTTTAAAACCCCATAATAACAGTAAGAATAAATGGGTTGGAGTTCTAGAGATGGCGTATAACCAATTAGGACCTCTATGAACGGCAGGATGTGACGAGTGGTACCCTTCATGAGTCAGTGTTTTTAAACGAGTGTTTTGCTAAGTAACAATGGTGGTGATTCACCAATGTTTGTTTGGTTGAAAGCAGCATGTGCTAGGCTGCGCGCCGGTGTTCTCGTTTAGCAGTAAAGTTTTGTAATCGTGGAGCAGTGCTTTGTGAAATAAACGTGTTGATTGTGCATAAGCTAGCTGTTTTGTTGGGAAAAAGTTGCCGATGTGCGAAGGGGTATGGGCTCAAAATTTTTAAGCAAAATTTTGTGGGGTTTTGAGTTTAGTGGTCAGATCCAAGCTTTAATTTTAAATTGTGAAAAAATCTAAGACTTCCTATGTCTGGATTTTGAGTAACAGCCGTTTTTGTGAGGTCAGTTTGCATTGGAGAGATAGGGAGAATAATTAGTTGAACGCCTTCCTAGAGGTGCTAGCTAATTTGTATTATATAAGATAAGCATTACCAAATTATGGACACATCACATCACATATAGTCCAAAAATACTCGAGAATACAATAAGCACTGCGACCGTTGTATAGCACATTTTTGGGTATTGTGACCTATGTTTGATACCTTTGCCCTGGAAGGAACAATTGACTTTAAAAAAGTAAAATAATTTAAAATAAGTCGACAAAAATATTTAATTTTAATTTCGCAATTGACTGCAAATCTTCATACTATAAGAAAGCAGTAAAAGTCCTTGTTTCAACAAACAGACATATTCACAACGCACTATTTTTAAGTGTTTATATTGACAATAAAATACTGTAAATACACGTCGATTGAGTTTCACAGAAAAACAAAAAAAATGTCTATACCGATTCCAATAATTGCCAATGTCACGTCACGTACATTCAATCTAGGTACGTCATAATTGGGCCATTAACATATCTGCTAGCAAAACTTAACTTTGCTGCAAATGGTGCCATGTGGTCGCCATATTTATGCTTGAGTGGCATTATGAGTACTACTTTGCTGGGAAAATTCTTTTGTAAGTTCAAAGCAACACGTAAGTATTTTGGATTGTGAAACTTGGTAATTGAAAAGCTTCGGTTAATTCAAAAGGGCGCCATTTTTGTTACAGAACTTTGGCGCCAGTCTAGAATTATTGTTTTAAATGGCCTTCCTTTTGCAATTTACTATTTGAAACAACATATAAATGCCAACTCTTTCCGTGCAATTACTTAAGTAGCCAACCAGTGGAGTTAGCAAATAGCTTATTTAGTCTTTTGTGTCGTAAGATCAGACGCTAGTTACAAAGGTTCTACGTTTGCAGTCCTGAAGACCGACTAACCCTAATATAACGTCAGTGTAAATATCAGAGGCTGTTTTATTCAGGCATGCTTTATTTTAATAAAGGAATGTGTAAATAAATTTAAATTAACCTTAAAGATAGGTAAGTGATAAAAAAAATAAAGCAACAGACTCTGCACTGAATTTGTTTGGTATTTTAATGCTAACCATATTGTATGGGAAAATGCTAGTTATTTTTAAAAACTTGATTCTGCTAGCAAAAACCGTTGGATCTCGGGATTAAATACTTTTTTAATCTTGTCTGTCTATTAGGTTTACCTAGCCAAGTTTTAAACACATAACGGGATCGTCAACAAAGATCATTTTTATATAAAAATCAGTATATAAATCGGCAACCCATCCTTTTTAATATTGCAATTTATATCTAGAATACATGTGTCTGATAGGATACTTTTGTTGTTTAAAGTTATACTGGTATAAAATGAGAAATTTTATTTGTCTGTTGTTTGTATTGTCCGTGGTTCGGTTTGTCCAAACCCAAGTTACACTCAAATCATGTCGAATGGAATGTGGCCATGTTCTTGGTGTTCAAACCACCAACGAAGGAGGTCAACCAGCTGGGCCACCTGGTAAGAGAGGTCCAGTCGGCCATGCCGGACCAAAGGGTAAAAAGGGGGAGCTTGGAGCCGACTGTAATTGCCATTGGGATCAAGCCTTCCGGCAACAGCAAGAGGAATTAAACTGGATGAGACGTAAGTTACATTAAGCACGAAAACGACATTATTAACATACCTGTCATCAGGGACCGTTAGACCTAGATCGTGTGAACAAGTATCAACCAAGAAACCAAACTGGGCGAGTGGGGGAGTCTACACTATATACCCTTACCAAGATTCCAATGTTGGTGTCCAAGTGTACAGCGGGGGTGGATCGTAACAGCGGGGGTGGATCGTAAGCAAGACTTTATGCGTTCACTGGCAATATTAAAGTAACCATTCTTATCGTTTCAGATATTTCAAAGGCGTCAGGACGGTTCTGAAGATTTCTTTCGTGGTTGGGACGATTATGTTTCAGGATTTGGGAAACTGGATGGAGAATTTTGGCTCGGTGAGTGCCAGATCAGTGTACATAATGCTAAAAAATGAAGAGTGGTACCGTTATAAGCCTTAATCAAAAATGGCACAAGTAAATGTTTTAATCTTCAGATTGTGCGGACCCCAACTGACGGTTTGTCCACTTGTATGATTTTACATTTATTAACAGGATTGGATACAATTCACAACTTGACAAAAACCAACCAGTATAAACTACGAGTAGATTTGGACGATTTTTACGGAAATAAAACATTTGCAACGTACAGGTACTTAGATAGTGGTTAAAAAATATCTCCAAATAATTTAATTTCCATATTTTTCAGCACCTTCGTTGTTTCAGGGCCTTCATTCTATTCACTACAAGTGTCTGGTTATCAAGGCACTGCAGGTATAACATGTTTGATTTAAACATTTATTTATTGTTTTAGAAATAAATGAGGTGTAAGTACATGTACATAAGCAAAGTTTAATAGACCACATATAACATTTTACTCTTTTCCAACTTTTCCACTTCGCTTGTACGTGTTGTTAAGGTGATGGCATGCTGTCGAGTAAGTTCACCACCAAAGATCGCGATCAGGACGAGAGCAATAGCGAAAACTGCGCCATGCTGTACAAAGGCGCATGGTGGTACCGTAATTGTCATAGTGCCAACTTAAATGGTCTTTACTTACGTGGAGCCCATGAATCATACGCTGATGGTGTAAACTGGAGATTTTGGAGAGGTTATCATTATTCGCTCAAAGTCACCGAAATGAAGCTGAAATTAAAATAAACGACATTGTAGATAAAATTGTAACTGTCATTGTAAACACATGGGTAATTGAAAATAAAAATATTAACCACTCAGTTTTACCCCTTTTCTTTAAGCAAAGTAAAAAATATAAGCTAAACTAACCAAAATAAAATATAACGCAAATGAAAGTATTTTGAAACGAATTTTTACGAAGAATTTTGCAATGTGTCTTAAATGCTGGTTTAGGCTGCTGGAGTGAAATTGTCGTAATTTACGATATAAATAAGATCAAGCTGACGGAGTGTACCACAAAGACTGGTTTAGGTTGTCGTATTTTACTATGAAGGCTGGTTCGTATGTTATCGAATCAAAAAATGGTAATTTTTTTGCAGCAATTATATATATATATTGGTAATTTCACTCATGCATTTTGATGTACGATCGAATTTAATGGAATTTTAAGCTTTACTACATTTTGTTGGTATGTTTCTTTGCTCAAGCTATTTCATGCTACCTATCACTCCTAAGAGAACTCGAATACACCAATGCTGTTAGTATATATCAGCTTCTACAAGGACAAAGATATGAAACCTGCGCCACCAATTAATTCAAATTTTGGTAATAAGGTTGGGCGCGAAGCTTAAAAGAATAATAAGTATATTGGCCAGTCTGTAAAAGTTTTATTCTGATCTGATATCGCCTCCCCGATAATTTCGGACTGACAAGACAGTCATGTCAAAACCTTTGATAAAAAAGAAGTGTAGGGCCTCGTTAATGGTGCGACCCACATGCACCGAGCCATTACCATTCGGTGTGACAAAGATTATTGCACACTGAATTAATAATATAAACACAGTTAAACTTTCAACATTTTAACCAGATATCGATAATGGTTAGATTCTTTATTTGGGTTGTATGTTGTGAATTGGTCGTTGTGAGGTTATCTGTTACAATTTTGGACATAAATACACCGTAATAATTATAAATAAATAACCAGCTTATACCATCTGCTATTTCGCGTAGCTCGATAAAAACATAAGTAATCAGTATACACGAGATGTCAGTAGAAGTATCAATAGAAAATGAAAGAAAACGGTAAAAGCTGCTTGGCATTAACTAGGTGACAAATATTTTTATTTTTTGCTGCAGAGGACGCTATATAGTTTAAAAGGAGAGTATTGGTTTACAAAAAAGAAAAAAAAGATTGTCATCATTAAAAGGAGGCCAAAACCGAACAGATTGTGGTAGCGTGTATCGTCCTAAAAAAAGATTCTCTCTGCACTCTTTGAGTAAAGTATTATTCCCTAGTTGATGCCAAGCACCTAATACAAAGACAAACACTAGGTTCACGCAACTATAAGAACAATTTATTATTACGCAAGATATCACCCCAATAGTTAAAAAAGAAATTCTGAAAACATTATCTCGAAAAGATATTAGGATTTACAGATGTTGCAAGAAGTAATATAGGCCCCTTTTGGAAGTAAACTGGCCTGTCATAAGGACATTGGAACCGGTGAAAACTTTCGAATTTCGTAATATCCCTACCAAACAACTTTATATAGTCCAAATATGCGTCATAAGCTTGTTTTTCAAAGACCGAATTGTTCTTGCTTCCGAACAAAGGGAAAAGTAGACAATTGTGGAAAGCACTTCATGGTTGAGTAAGCTATATGTAAATTAGCACCACCAAGCTATCAAAATCCCAACAATCAAACTAAAGAATTCGTTTATTGCTTTCTTTTTTACGGTTAATCAAATAAATCAATTAATATTATTATTATCAATGTCAAACACAAATTATACAAAATAGGGTTACAGTTTTAAAATTTGTTTTTTTGTACTGCATGAGATGTGCTATAACTGTACATCGGTAATTACTCCGTACTCACTGTAAGGCTGTACTTGACCAATTTGTACATAAAAGATTAAACCAAATTACACAACAAGCTACACTAAAGATACAGTTTTAATGAACAGAATGCCTATACATGTAGTTTGCTCATGAAGTACATTATGTCTCGGTGTTTTCATAAAAATCGCGAGTAACAATGGAAATTAGACAACAATGGTAAGGACTTTACGGTTGAAATAGCTGTATGCTAATTAGCACTGTAAGTATAGTTGGCCGATTTGGCCATGTACACTAGGGATTGAACCAAATTTTATCAGATACATAGGTTATGGTGAGAAAAATAAAATTATTGTTAGATACATGTAGCCTTGTCCATGATATAGATCATGTACGGGAGTTTTCATATACATTACGTCTCCCATGCGCATGGCGACCATGTTCGTTCTCCTGTTCCAATTTCTCTTTACATTTTACGCTTAACATGCCGGATATTATCGAGGCAAAAGCCGACAAAATCTGGACATAGAAACTACTCCCGAACTGCGTCGTAGTGAGGTCCTCCGCAGTGAAAGCGAACATTGCATCTGACACGCCAGCGCTGATGCCTAGTGGTTTAAAGCTCAGGTTATCACAACGATTCAGTCGATAACTGTCCCAAGAATCTACTAAACAAAAAATATTTGATTACCCGTAAAAAGAAAAACTGTCGGTCAAAATTGCAACAAGATGCCCCTGTCAAAGCGTCCTCCCTCCAAAAAATAGGACAAAAATATTGTGTGTATTTTAAAATATAACTCACAATAAGTCATAAGTATATAAAACGAGCACTTTATGTGCCTAAAATTACCTACCCGCAGCATAATTGGCTTTAGCAATGTCTTTTAACTTCCTCGCCAGAAACTTTAAGCAGGATCTGCATTTCTTACAACAACCTTCGCATCTTCTACAACTCGCCCCGCAACACTCGCTGATTAGTATGCTGATGCAATACGTTAGACTCAAGGTGGATGCGACCAAGGAAATCATGATAAAACCGACAACAGATTTCAACCCTGCGGAAAGAAATACAGTCGATACGGATCACTTGAGTGGTGCAAATCAAATTTTTAAGTAATCGGTCTAACTAAAACTTTTTATGAAAGTCCAATAATAAATCCATTTGTAGAAAACCGGGCACAGTAAGGCCAGTACATACACCCTACACATACCTTCTCTATTCTCCTTAATTGTGCGACCATTTACCAGTGTTTCCAGAATACCAATGGCGGCATCAACATAAATTTCGCTGGTATTAAGTTGTGCCGGGTCAGTAACCACAGGGGTTAAAATAACTTCCGTTTCATTTGTTCCATTAATCGTCACCGCTACAAACCGGTCCTCTAGTCTGTTTGGGTCAATCGGGTTCTGGAATGTCTCCACCGTTGCTCTAGATCAGTGGTTCCCAACCTTTTTGTCTAGGTGACCCCCTTAAATTTTTTTCGCAGATTCTGTGACCCACACTTATATTTTATCCCAAATGCAAAAATAAAAAGTAAGCACAAAAATGTTTTACATGCATTTATTAAAAAATCGGCGCGATGGTTGAACACTTTGTAGGTCTGCAGCTAAACGTGTATCATGCTCCCCAAGTTTTGACTGATTTCTGTTGTATAATAATACTAAGCTACTTCTCTAATAGAGTTTCGATTTGCAGCTATTGCACGTTAACAATAATGTGGTCATAGTTTATGACATCACAGTGGACGATATGACATCACAGTGGACGCATACTGATGCAATAATATTGTGCTACAAGCAATCCGAATGAAATGTCTCAATAAAAAATTATACACAAGATAGCACATACTACTAGCGTACCGGTACCCAGTCCTACCGACATTCACCTTTGTTTAGCAACAGCTTCGCGACCCCCTTTAACATGCTTTGCGACCCCTTTGGGGGTCGCGACCCCCAGGTTGGGAACCACTGCTCTAGATAATATAGTTGCCAATGTGATGTTCATGAACTAAAGAATATTAGAACACTGGAGAGACATTACATTACAGCCGTTAGAAAACTAAAGAGTCATTATATTAACAATCATTATCTATTAACGGGATTGTGCCGGCGCTTTTCACAGAAACGTTTAGGTCCCCTGGTTATCTATTTACACTTGCAGCTATTATCCGTAAGATATTAACATGCATAATATACACTATATTCAATATATGAGCATATAACGTAGGACCTTAGCAGACATTTTCTTAACGGTTTTATACACAACATATTGTAATAGCTCAGGTAAGCCGACGATGGGAGCGAGGTGATCTGCCGATTATCCGTCTGTTAATGCCCATTGTGTTTTCCCATCCACCGAGATAAAGATAAATATTCGATCCTTTGCTTCTTCGATCTTCACAACCGCACTTTTTTGTTCTAAAAACACTTATCTATTTGCATACTGCATTTATTGTGTTACAAACTAGAATTTTATATTAAATATATGTACTTACAGTGTCAGATTTCCAACTAACCAGTTGGGCTCAAAAAGAGAGTAAAAACCCAGTCCAAGTTGTAGTATGCACAAGAGTGCGCCAACTGTAGCAGTACCTACTACTTCCTTGTTCATTATGCGATATTTTCGCAGATACTTTACTCGCATAAATTCCTGCAAAGAAAAGCCCTGTAAAGTAGCACATATTCTGTTGGAAACGCGCCGGGTTCCTTTTGTTGTTGACCAAACAGCGTTCAGACACGCATTCAATAGCTTTTTGTGTGCACAATCGGTTAATAATGTCTTATAGTCAAATGTTACGGTCAATGGAATATGTAAGATTACTCTAAAACGAAACTCCATGGCTTAATAAAACTAAGCAACATAGCAATGTGCACAAATCCGGTATAATCATTTTAAACTCATACAATTATAATCGTAACACGGGTCTATTAAATTTATGAGATTAATTATAAAAGAAACACGCATGTTAAACAAAATGCGTTCCCTATGGATTCGAAGAAAACTTATAACAATCGGGGAAAAACCTATCAAGTGAAGGCAAAGGCCACCTTTAAAAAATATCATATGTGTGCACATAGAATAGTTATAGTCGGAAACTATGACTAATTGTTTTTCCGATATCACTTGGTAACAATTACTGCGGTGCCAAGGCGATGAAGTATAGTTAAGAAAACTACGAAACTTACTCAAATCAAATCAACTTTTATATTCCCCTTAATCAATCATTCAAACATACTAAAACTAGTTTAAAACTTATCCCAAACACTAATCTCAACCGCCAAAGTAACGCCAACTTTTACCCTAGCCCTAACATTTATCGTTACACTAAACCTTTTAGTTTTACCAGCGAACGCCTTGTGCGTCGCTTTCAAATCAGCGAGAGAATATCCCTTGTGGTACCTGTTTGTGTTGATTATAAAGTGTCATTGTGACAGTGTTGTTACTAACTCACACAATGAACGAATAATTTGATTAGTGCTTAGGATAGGATAACCATAGGATTTATCCCAATGAATGGGACAACCAAGGGGGTTAACACACGGGCAATCGTCAGATCACCTTGCGCCCATCGTCGGGTTACCGGAGCTATTGCAATGTGTTGTATATGATAGACACGTTTCTTCAATTTGGTAGAACCCATTAATCTGCTGGGTCAGGCAATGTCCGTAAAGTGCCTTGCCCAAGGACACAACCGACTAGCTAGCAACTAGTTTCGCACCTGCAACCTTTCGATTGAAAGGCGACGCACTTAAGCGTTAGACCAACCGGCCGGACTTATCGCTTTTGCTGCTGTGTCCATTCAAATCAAGACTGTCAGCCCAAAACTGGAGGAACTGGAGAATTCACCATAATTGTTTTAAATTTAAGTATATTGTCAAGCGCTGAAGTGAAATAAGGCTAAATTTCCAAAAGAGCCAGATTAAGTTTTTCATGGCTTGGGGGAATTCCCTTGGGTTTGGTACATACATTTCAGTTTTTACACATCTGGTTAATGTTATCTAACAATTCGTTTAGATTTAATCCGATTTGACGACTTCTTGTTGGAGATGGGGCGATATGACATGCCTTTGACAATCACGATTTAGGAGCAAATCATAATTTTTACGGTATTTAAGGTGTTTTATTTATCTTTTTTTCCAATGGGAGATTGGCAGATAGGGCACTAACATTTTACCAAATCTGATCAAAATTGGAGCAGCTGTTTTAGCGCTATGCTCAAAAGAAGCTATTTTTTTAGTAAATACCGTTTTGGATTTTGGAGTATCAGTGAAATCTCCTAAAGAATGTTATCCAAATTTTTGTTTTTGCATATCTAGACCATGTTGACTAACAAATTAAGATGTTTTTTTTTGCGTTTCCGTTACCCCTTTTAGTAGATGTCATGCCAACATGCCATGCCTGTGACAATCATTATTCAGAAACATATCTTCGTCTTTTTTGAGGAAATTACCTTATGAACTTACATTCCACAAAATCTGATTAAAATTGAAGCAACTGTTTAAGCGGTATGCCCAATTTTTAGAAAAAATACACCGTTTTGGTTTTTAACGCACCAATTAGAGTGGATCAATTTTTTTTATTTTTGTCCTAGTCTTAAGTAATGGTAACAGTGTCAACCACGTGTTAGCCACTACTATTTTAAAAATCCTTTCGACTCCACGCTATATGTTTCTGCGTGCATAAACGATCGGTTTTCTGGTTATCTAAACACTTTTTGTATAACTTTCTGCAAGATGAAACTAATGAATTCCAAAGTTACCGATTCAAACTAGATATTCATATTTTTAAATAAGGCAAACACGTTGCCCAGTTAAGTTATCTCATTTAGAATACCGTGTATAATAAAAAGTGTATAACCTTTTTTTGCAAGTAGAAGCAAATGGATTCCCGACTTGCCATTGTAAATTGGATATTCATGTTTTCTGAATAAAGTTCTTGATGGGTAATGGATGTCTAAATATTTGTTTAAATTGAAATTCCCTATTTATTATGGGTCCCATTTAAAAAAACAGCCATGGCATGTTGTCCCGACATTTACCAAAAGAAGGAATCGCAATAGAAATTTGTCATTTGTTAGACAACATGTAAAGATATACAGAAACCAAAATTGTTGGTGATAAATTTAGGGAAATTCCCCTGGGACGTTAAAAACCTTTGCAATTTGTCTTAAATGCTGGTTTAGGCTGTGTCAGTGAAATTGTCGTAGTTTACGATAAAAATCGGATAAAGCTGGCGCAGTGAACCACGAAGACTGGTTTAAGTTGTTGTAGTTTACGATAACGATTGGATCAAGTTGTCATAGTTTACGATAAAAATAACATCATTCTGGCGCAGTGTACCATAAAGACCGCTTCAAGTTGTGGCAATGTAACATAACGACTGGTTCCAGTTGTCCCACGACTGGTTCCAGTTGTATCATGAAGACTGATTTAAGTTTTCGCAGTATACGATAAAAACTGGTTCAAATTGTCGCATTGTACCATAAAGACTGGTTTAACTTGTAGCAGTGTACCATAAAGACTAGTTCAAGTTGTTGCAGTGCAACATAAAAACTGGTTAAAGTTATCGCAAATTATAAAGATTGTTTTTTTAAACCACGCCGGCGCATGCACAGTATTTTTTCCAACCTTTCTTCTTTTTTATTCTTATTTTTAAAATCGATTAGGTTCACACAAATGCCAATTACATTTATTTGTTATGGAGATTCGTATATGTTATAGTTCTTTTAGTCTTAAATACTGTACCTTCTGTTATTTGTCTGTAAATAAATGTTTAACATTGAACCCCGGACTCGCTCGAACAGTTGTTGCATCCTTCTTGTACGTAAGTGCGAACCCGCTGCATTAATCTTTCCTTAAAAAAAGCTGATGTGTAGTCTTTCGTCTGTTTGTAGTCATTATTGTAAACTCGTTAACAAATTCCAGAACTCGTTATAAATTCGTAATCAAAAATGGACATCAGAAATGGGCAAACTACGGCCCGCGGTCAAATTCGGCCCGCATGGTCTATTATTCTGGCCCGCCGGATGTTATCGAAATGTTGCACGACCAAATAGCGATGTTACAGCTAAATTATAATGTAACATTTAGCAATTAATTTTATTAAAACAAGCGCTACTATGGCATTAAATAAAGGATGTTGTGTATTACTTTAAATTTTGAGGAATTACCGTTTTAACTGCAATGTGCCGTCTGTTAGAAAAAAAACGCAAATGGGTTTATGTATGGGTATAACTGGTTGTGGACTTGGGCAAAGCAATTAGCGTATATCTGATATATTTCGATGTAGCTCGAGAAGTTCAAATATGACAAAATATCTATTGGTAGAAATGTTTTAACGACCACGTGATCATACCACGTGTTTGTGTTTACAAAACAGTGTTGTATGCACTTAAACCTATACATCACAGACCTTAAAATGCTGTGTTACAAATATTTACCTGGTCTTCCTGTGACTCTCTTTCTCAGTTTTTCTATAGTTTTATGCTTGATTTAAACTTGGATTATAGTTAGGATAATGAATTATGATTATTATGACCCCTAAGTGCCACACTACTGAACTAAAGGAACTTTGTGCAATCGTCAGCTCACTCCTCCGCACCGTCGGATTACTGTTACTAATAGAACCTATTAGGCTATTCCATTAGGTTGAGATGATGTCTGTCAAGGGCTTTGTACACAGCTGGCTAGCTACAACGGCAACCCTAAAAGGGAGAAAAATTTTTTACCAAAATTAAGCAAATTAATTTTAACCGTTTCCTAAAGACTAATCTCAACTCCAGAACTAACCCTAACCCCATGTTTAAAAGTACTCTAATGCCGTAATATTAATTGTTGTGTGCAATTTCCCGCCTTTTAGTTTTCGCCAGCAAGCCCAGCATCAACCGTCAGTTTCAAACTTTTCACCCTTAGGCACTAATTCACCCCCAATTGGTTGAACATCGATATACTCTTAACATAGCATAAGTTATAACATGTAAATTGGGTTTTTGTAATACATGTGGCATTTGTCAATTTAAAACCATTAAAAGTTTTTTATCATAGTATATATTCAGATTTATGCCGGCATTGAGCATGATACAGATTACTTAATCCAAGTTAAGTCCCCATACCTTTTGTTTTGGTATGGTACTAGTGTACATACGAAACTTATTTCGAAGATTAGTTGTCAACAAAATGGATTCGGATCTACATGTCCTTTCACCACCAACTTCAGTTCAGGGAATGAAGGTTTTGGACAGGTAAATTGCTGGTCAAATGTGTTGTTTATGATTCACACGTTTCTTCAATTTATTAAAACCCATTAATTTGCTGGGTTTAGGCAATGTCCGTTAAGTGCTTGCCAAAGGACACAAATGACTACCCAGTGACTAGTTTCGAGCCTACAACACTTTAGTTGAAAGTGGGGATATACTAAAAGGGGGTAAAAAAATAAGAAGGAAAATTGCAAACTAAAATGAAGATTAGGAAATTGTCGTTGGTGTAAGGGCTAGGCTAGGGTGAATGTTAATGATACCTGTAGTTCTGCGGTTCAGATTAGTGTTTTGTGCAAAGGTAGAATTAGTCTCTATAGTTTCAATGAGCAATTTTTCCTCCTATCCTCTTTCAGATATTTGGTAGCCAGTAGTTATTGCATTGAAAATGTTAGCTTAGTTATTTCATATTTTAACTGCTGTGGTGTTAAATGATTGATACGGATAAAACGAATTAAAGCTAGTAACGGTGTATTGTAAACTGGTGTCTAACTCCTCAAAATATGTCAACAGAAACGCATTTCAGCGAGAAGTTGTTCTTCCAGCACTCCTGGTCCCCTTAAAGTCGTTAAAAAACTTCCGAAAGATGATGAAGAGTAAACTAGCTAATTTAACGATCAACAAAAAAGTTATCGACCCCCCTACGAATCTTGTGGGGGAGGGGAGGTCTCGGGGCCACAAACTTTTTCTTCTCAAGCCCGGGACCACATTGGATTTGGACGAGGAAAAGCGATCTCTGCAGGAACTTGGCATTGAAAATAAAATATATGATTACAAGTTGACTTTAAGGTATAAACTTGTTGTTCAGTCGTATAATGTCATTAAACTATATCTACGGATGGAAATGTGTTTATCCGCATCAGTTTTCTTTCTAGAACTATACTTAATTCAATAATTTTAAACTGTATTGGTTTTGTATAGTTATAATGATATATTTTTGGGAGGGCCGCATCTGCCACATTTTTAAGTCAGTGTCCCTGAATTTGCACCCTTGGCTCCAGTAGCTTGGCGGCTAATGCTAAATAAATGATGGACAATTTACTTTCAACTTTATAATTTCTGGGATTCTAAGCTTTTCTATCGGAACTATATTTAAATACCATTAACTAATCTGGGTTCACCATTTTCATATTTACCATTTCAGAATTTGCCTAACTGTACCTTAAACTATTTTTCAAGCACATAAACTTTTATAGT
>CH002553.1:80539-103614 GCA_000149265.1 Ciona savignyi | reverse complement strand
AAAACTGGACTGTAACTGATTTCTTGTAGTTAAAAAGCAAAACCCCTTAGTTGTATGATTTTTCCACTGGATTAATGCAATGGCTGATACAATTTAGGAGATGTTAATATCTCCAACGAGATATCTGACTAATCAATTTTGTCATAATCTGACATCATTTCAATGACAATTGCACTAGCGCTGATAATGAGCTAACCAGTAAGCACTGCAATGCACTGCCATCATAAAATAGAATTACGCCTTGCTGGCTCTGTTGTTTGGAGTGTGGGGCATTTGCCGAAAGAGTGTTGGATTGGACCAGCCGTTGTCTATTTGTCACTCTTCATGAAATTTGAAAATTTAAATGAAGTACACAATTTACCTAAATTTACTACTTTACCTACTTTACATTGTAAACTGCCTATTGTAATTCTAAATATTTTAATTCAGGAACATAATCTCGGTCAGAAATATCAAGCTGCATTGATGGAATCTTTTAACATATACGAGATTCTACTTCAAAAGGTGATTTTTGATTTCTATTTATTAATTGTTGGTAAAATGTTTTTCAACAGAGGGCACTAGTTCACATGGTTAGTATTAAGTTTCTTTTTATCATATTCATGGACAAATAAATAATACTGTTATAAAGTTTAATATTTAATAGTGTAATACGAAGTCATAAAAACAATACTACATAGCTGTTTCTGGTAATAATCTCATATTTTGTTGCAGCACTTACAATCCCCAGCCATATTAAGACCTCCATTTGATAAAGTACACAACATGGCAATCACCAGTTCCTTCAAACACCTTCGTCAGAAGATGCCACCAACCAACCCGGCGCTGGTTACACTCACAGATTCGATGTTAAACAAGATGATTGAAGACAAATGTGCAGAGTTTCGTGTCCTGTGTAAAGCAGAGGTTTGTTAATTCTATTTAGGACAGAAAAGTAAATTCATGTTTATCCACAAGACTGGCAATGGGCTTTAACACACAGTTGCTCATCAGATAACCTTGCGCCTAATGTCAGGTTAACGAAAATATTGTAGTGTGCTGTGTATAATTGAGTCGTTCCTTCAATTTGGTAGAACCCATTATTTCACTGGGTTCAGGGGGTGGCCAAGTTGCTTGCCCACAGATGCATCTGACTAGTAAGCGACCAGTTTCGAATCTGCAACCCTTTGACTGAAAATCGACCCACTAACCATCCAAACTAATCGGTTGGTCCTGCTTGCTAGCTTAGTTGGTTGGGTGTCAGCCTTCAGTCAAAAGTTAATATATTAAAAACAGGAATAAAACATAAATATCCTATCATTTTTTTAATTCACAGGGATAAAACATAAATATCTTATCATTTTATCAATTCACATAGATAAAACATTAACATCCTATACTTTTAAACTTGTTTTTTAAGGAAGAAGACACGGCAAATGCCATCAACTTATTGTTGGCTGCAATTCTTGGACAGGTAATCCTAAACTAAATTTGTCTTGTTTAAATGTTTAAATCTGTTAAACATTAATTTTAAACTTAATTAGTCTTGTTGAGACATTAATCCTAAAAAATACTCCTCGCACATTATTACTCTGCAATTTGTGTTTGCTGTTATGTTTAATGCATTGTTTATCCACCTTAGGGGGTAAAATTAAAACTTCATCGTTAAAATCTTTAAATTCCAGAGCTTTATCACCGACTATAGTGAATTGACAGAGAAGGCAACGGAAATGTATAAGGAGGAAATGGACAAGGTATTCTGATTTTTTAAGCGATTTAAAGACAAAATGTTGACTAAAAGAGTAGCCTGTTTGATTCTTACCCTGGCTACTTTGTTCGCGACTGTGTCTGAGTGCTCTTACCACACACTTTTCTTTAAAAGTTAAGTGTATTACTTTTGATTTTACAGATTTCAAAAACATTTTTTTAGTTATACATTGAGCTTAGCACCCACTACTGGCTAAACCCACACTAACTAATTTATTCAATTTTATTGTCTTGTTTTTCCATTTTAAAAAACTGTCTATTATCGTTTGGTCTGTATTAATTATTTTTTTGCACGTTGTTGTTTTTCCTTTAGATTTGGCACCCCTGTCCGCTATAAATATTTAATTATATTTAATTTTAATGACTTGTTTTAGCAACTGTTCGTTTTGCCGCCTTTTTGTGTTCCAATGCTGTATTTTGATTCTTTTGCTAATTTTTTGATACTGGGGCAAAAAATGAATAAACTAAACTGTATTTATAAGTGATGTTGTTTTTATATTATTTTATTTTTGAACAACCTCAACTATTTCGTTTGTTTCAGTTCATGCAAACAAGTTTCATCCCGTGGGAGGTGTTGGGTCGGAAACATGATAAAGTGGTGGAGTCTTGCGTCAGGGGGCTGTGGGGGGGAATTCCCCCGGGTAAACGAGCAGAATTCAGTGAAAAAATCCAAATCATCCTGCAGGAGAAATTTGCTGAGTATCGGAGTCGAAATGAAAAAAATGAGGTTGGTGGTGTATGGGGCATTGGGTGGGGAAATGCGGCCGGGGTTAAGGGGCCTAAAAAGGGGTGTATGGGGCATGAGCAATGCGTTAGGCGTGGGTGTATGGAGTACAGGAGTGATTTGTTCGGGGCTTGAAACAGGGGTGTATGTAGCCTGGGGGGTGGGTGCGTGGGGTATTATGAAAAGGTTATGAGAAATAAGGACAGTGGTGTATGGGATGAGGATAGGAGTGTATGGCATGCAGGTTTGTGGGGTATGGTGGTAGGGTGTATGAGACCAAGCGGATTATAATATTCCATCAAACATTGGCAATAAAAGGTTTTGCACATGTGGCATATGACATTTTAACAATTAAAGTTCCACACCCAGCATAAAAAATCACCCGTTCAATATCTCCACAGAACCAGCTCAAGGAGCAAGCAATGGCATTGGTGGCCGAATGCGTTAGCATTTATAAAAGCAACATAAGACGGGTGGGTTAACGATTTTCTACGGAATGGTGGCTTGTTTCTTAAACTGGGTAGTCGAAGGTGCATATAATCTAAGCAATTGTCAGAATACAGCCTATTGAAGTTTTTTGTAATATTAATTTTACCTCAGTGGATTGAAACGACCCATTAAGTGCATTGCGATTGGGTTTACTTATAACCACGGTTTGGGTGAATTTGGAACCATTAACCCCCTTTTCTAGAAGGGTTTGACATGTGAACCCTCGTTATGGGTGGGCTTTAATCCAAATTATTGGCGGGGTGTGTGTGATCCAACACACCCCCATTCCATGTCATAATTACGCAAAAAACACCTGCTGTGATCCTTTTTACACACGTAAATTTGTTTTAGGTTATGTTTGATGTATAAACCAGCTTTTTTGGGGGCTTATACCCAGGAACTCCTTAAAGTTAATAATTTCATGCACATGACATCATTTTTGCAATTCAGTTCATCGAAAACCCGCTGTCCGACGCTGATGGATTTGAGGACATTCACAGATTCAGCAAAGATGCTGCTTTCAAAAAGTTCCGTGAAAGCAAATTCGGTACGTTGGATCTGTTCTCCAAGAGATTAAATGGCGCCATTAAACAAGAGGAAAGCAAGGCCTTGGAAAAGTTGAACAAAATGGTAATCGGCAGTTTTGCTATTTAAACACACAACATTCAATATGTTATAATGCGAATATATTTCCCAGCGCCCACAAACTCCCAGATCTGTAAGACCAAGTACACCCACAACTAGACAAAGCTTTAGCATTGGACAAATTGCTGTGGAAATACTGAAATGCAGTATAACTGACCTGCCAAAGCCAGATATCATTATCAACAGTGTTGGAACAAGCTTTGATCTTTCGAAAGGTCCGTCTGAATTTTGGAAAATGTCTTTATTATTTTTTGGAAAATGTTTTTATTTTGTAGCATTTTTAACCATTTTTTACATCTTTTCTTTTGCATTTTTTGCGTCTTTATTTTATGGTTCTGATGAAAACGAGATCGTTCATTTATTCTCAAAGCAACAAACCCCCATCCCATCCCAGCCAAGATGAGTCGGGTTTTGCTGAGTCATATTGGTCCGAAACTGCAGAAGGAATGTAATCAAAACACCAATCCATCGACCGCCAACTATCGGGTTACGTCTGGGGGCACATTGTCCAACCGTATCATCCATTATGTGCTCCCCAGCGCAAGGTACAGGATTGAGGAGTCGGTTATGGAGTTGTTGGAGAAATGTGACGCCTTGGACGGTGTCACAGTGGCGATGCCGGCGTTCGGAACAGGTAACGATGGAAGGGTGGATTTGAGGTTGTTGCAAATATTACTACTTTATGTAAAACCAAAAGGAGGGATATTTTCATTAAAACTATGGAAACTAATGAATACACTCACCTAAAACACCCAAATTTATCCCAACCACAACCTTAAGCAAATATATAATTTTTTTTAATTTTAGTTAAAACTGTCCAAAAACACTTATTTTAATACCAAAACAAACTCTCTTAAGTTTAACCCTAACAACAGCAAAATATTAAATTTGGTTTGCATTTTCCCTCCTGTCCTCTTTTTACTTTCACCCTCTGTCCCCCAGCTGGTTAGCTTCATGCTTGTGTATTAAATCATTAACCGAAAGATTGTGAGACTAAAACCAGTTTAGTTATTCGTTTTTGCTTCCTTTATAAAGCAATAACATAATAATAAGAGAAAACTAAAAAAAGGAAAAGCGACAGTCGTTATAACATGTCAAGAAAAGATAAAACCAAAACAATTTTAAAACATATGATTGCGGTCGTAAAAGCCTATACCAGCCTCTAAGTAAATGGTTACACCGGTGGTTACCAGAGCTATTGCAGAGCTATTGTTTTGTATGTTATGATTTCACTGTACATACGGCAACAGGGTTCTTTATATAATCACATGACAAACTAGCCATATAAAGGGTTTGAACCTGCAACCTTCAAGCTGATGATTTAAAGTTTTCTATCATGTGAATTAACATTTTTTAAATTTTTAGGAAACCGTCAAATTCCGGTCAAAGAATCTGCTCGTTTTCTATGGACCGCCATAAATCTGCTGAATCGATACAGGAACCCAACCACATTAAACTGCATTAAAGTGGCCGCATTTGACGCCAATGTTTACCAGGGATTCGTGGAGTTTTTCAACAGCCCTCCAAAGTTCACAGGTGAATTCGACTTACAGGGTTAACCGTTGTATATATGGGCACTTCTAAGCCTCAGTAGAACGCACCAGGTTAATTCCGTGCACACCATTGTCAGATTGTTTGTTTTTTTATGACGGACACACACACTCTCACACAGACGCACGCATGCGAAAGCTATAATGCAATAAACAACTGCTTACCTGAGTGTCTTTAGATCTGCTAAAATGACAAAATACAATAAAAGTAACTTTTTAGTTTTCACAAGTACAAACCACCCATTTTGTCACCCACCATTATACCCATGTACTCCCCCACCAATACAAATTACTCACATGCTCACCCACTTTAAAAAAATCACTGATATTTTGACCCACCAGTAGCAAATCACCCTCACATTCTAGGCTTCCCCACCCACTGGGGCAATGTGAATAGGGGAGAGTGCCGTTGCGTCCCGTTAAACAGTGAATTGGAGGAATTTAAGGAAGTTATTGCCGCCTTTAAAGCGAGCAAACCGGACATCAAAGAGATTTTGCAGGTAATTTAAAAATCTTTTGCTCGGAAAGCACCAAAGCCATTATATGATGTTGTATGCTCTGCTTAAATTTTCGCGTATTTTGCATCTTTTTAAATGAAATTCACATTTCAAAGATGATGCAATTTCTGCCTGTATTTGAGTGTTTATTATCCTGTTGAAGGTGTCAAGCACAATAAATCCTTAAATGTGGATTTCCCTCACAAATTTTTCGACGATAACCGTAAATAAAATCTTATATGTGGATTTCCCTAACGAGTCATGCAATAAACTGTGGATAATATTTAATGCGGATTTCACTCATGAGAATAACTATAACTATAACTATGAATAAATCTTTCAATGTGGATTTCCCTCACAAATAATCCATCGATAACCGTGGATAAATCCGTTAATGTGGATTTCACTCAGGAGTTATCTAACGATAACTATGAATAAATCTTTCAATGTAGATTTTCCTTAAAAGGTATCCAACTAAAACTGTGGATAAATCCGTTAATATGGTTTTCCGTCAAGAGTTACCAACGATAACCGTAGATAAAAAAACCGTAGATACGAGTTACCAATGATACCGTCAAGAGTTACCAACGATAACCGTAGATAAAAAAACCGTAGATACGAGTTACCAATGATACCGTCAAGAGTTACCAATGATAACCGTAGATAAAAAAACCGTAGATACCAACGATAACCGTAGATAAATATACCAACCTACCACATAAAGGTGGAACGGATACAAAACCCTGGTCTGTACAAGATGTACGAAGGCAAACGTGAGGACATGGTGGATAAAGTGAAATCATCTTACGTTGAGCGCGAGTTGTTCCACGGGACAACCAAAGCAACAAGTGATCTTATCATCCAAAAGTACTTCAATCGCACTTATGCCGGCAAAAATGGTTTGTGTTTGTGATATAGGTTCTTCATGTTTAATCTCGATAACGGGAAAACGGGTGTTATAACATTGGCAGTTCTCGAATTGAGAAATTGCGGAAAGCTCGGATATTTATTAATTTGTATGCATTTCATACATTTAGAACGGAATAGTAATGTTTTATTCGGGTATATAGAAAACAACAAGAGGCTTTCACACAGACAATCGTCAGATCACCTCGTGAGTAACCAAGTGGGCGTTTTCCCACAAGCGCTCGTCAGATTATCTAGTGCCTTCCATCACTGATGTTGTAACAGAGCTATTGTAGTGCATTGTACATGATTTAAATGTACCTTTAACTTAGTAGAACCCACAAATCAACTGGATTCAAGCAATGTCCGTTAAATGCTTTGTCCAAGGACACAACCAACTAGCTAGTTTACAAACGTTCAATCCTTACCAGACGCACTAACCAATCAGGCTAATCGTTCCAACAAATAAAACAATATTATGTGAAATAACATTTCTTGTAAATATAAGATATATTCGTTCTGCTCGGTAAGCTGGCACATACTAGCAGTAATTTTTACATCCAGAATGTATGGCCGTAGTGTAAATTTCGACAACTCTTATTTTTTGGTAATAAACCAAGAAGATAAGCAATATCATAATTTGGGAATATCAACAATTCACTAATTTGCCCGGTTATCTGGTGTCTATTAGCAGTGATTTTATTGCAGCAACCATGTATGGCCAAGGTGTCTACTTCGCCAAAACTTCAAAATACTCGCATCGGTATGCAATCCCCGAACCAGAACGGCGCATGTTCCTTGTTAAAGTGCTCACCGGCGATTTTGTACTCGGCAACACTGACATGAAGGAACCGCCGGCAAAAAATGATGGAACCAGTGATGCGTACCACAGCTTGGTAAATGACGTCAGTGATCCGACGATTTTTGTCGTTTTTAACGATGCTAGCGCTTACCCTAAGTATAGGATAACCTATAAATAGATTGTGTTCTTAAATAGCGCCAGCATAAGGTTTTAGAATCAAAACTAGACGCGTTGGTGGTGTCTTTTAGCTTTTAGCCTCTTATAACCATTGGATGTATTGGGTTGTACTAAAATTGAAGGAGTGTGTACTAACTTAAATTATAAGTTATAAAGTTTTGTATATAAATTGGAACAACATTTAGGCACTTCCAGTACTGAATTTATCATTGTATCCGACCAATCCCGTCCTCGTTTTGTATCTATCCTACAAAATAAAATAATTATGTTTTATCCCGTGAATGTTCAAACGCAAGGGGCGACATCACATAGCGATCGTCAGATTACCTCGGGTTATCGGAGCTGTTTTGGTGTGTGTGGAATTGGGATGTTTCTTCAGATTTAGTAGAACCCATGAACCTACTGGGTATAGGCGGCTTGGTTTGATCCGACAACCTTATGGAAAATTTAATTTTATGCTTTTGTTCGGTAACAATAAATCGCCCATTGCCTTATTACTTCTTAAACCATCAACATAATTGTAAAGTGCTTCAATCATAACTTGCATACAAGCCATGCCAACTATTGCATTGGTATTTATAAAACGTACTAAGCAACATTTTCATACTTATTGATTGTGGGTGTCAACTTTATATTTATCATGTTTTATTACGTTATCTATTATCGTGATCTTATTTTCCGATCAGTGTAAATATATATTTAAATAGCTGTGTACATAGATTGAAAGCCAATATAAATTGCTTGCATGTTACATTGTTACTTCGATCATAAGCTAATATTTTTAAATAAATGTTTTTTTAGTAATTATCTACTGTATATTGGAATGTTTTTTCAAAGCCTTATAGAATGTTTCATTTAATTTAAATTTTCTAGTGTTTCGTACCGATTTATTTACTTTATACTGGATACGCTTCATTTTATTAATGTGATGGTTCAGTAAATTGCCCAATGAATACAACATCACCGCCATCAATACTCCGCAAAAGACTCACTTAAACCACGACTCAGACATTGTCATCAGACCCAGCCGTCTATTATAGAGATCAGTTTAATTGGTTGTCATTTATACAGCAAAATATATGGGAGTATCTATCAAGCGTGTCCAGCATAGGGAAGTTAAGGGTAAACATGCAATAATTTAAATCAGGAATAGTAAAGAAGAAATTTATGCAGGGAATACCATTCGAACAAACATTTTAAATTACACAATAGTTGTTTTATCGCTATAAAATCACTACTATACTCAAAATAAGGTTGATTTGTATTTCACGAGTACACACATGGACAACTTTTTGTGCGGTATAATAACTTCTTGTAAACAATTCTCACGGGCAAGATACAACTATAATTTGATAATAATATTTTTACGAAATTTGATAAATTTTCATATTTCTACATTTTAACATATAATTTTTGAAGTAGACAAACTGGGAAATTTTGTTGAACACTAATTATTTTGCAAAGAAATTTCCCTAAGAATAAAACCCCTAAAACTTAGATTTAAGTCTGACCGAATAGCTTAGTGGATTAGTGCGTCGACTTCAAGCCGAAGTGTTGCAAGTTCCACAATGGACGCTAGCTTGTTGGGTGTGTCCTTGGACAAGGCAATTAGCGGTCATTGCATGAACTTACTAGATATAATGGGTTTTACCGAAATTAAAGAAACGTCTGAATCATACAAAACACACTGTAATAGCTCCGGTAACCCGGCGGTGGGCGCGAGATAATCTGGTGATGGTTCATGTGGTAAAGCCCCTTGCGTTTTTCCATTCGCGGCATAAGCATAAATATTCTATCCTAGATGTAAGAAATGCAATAAAATAAATACTTTCGTTTAAGAAAATATATGCAGTAGTATTCAATTATATCCAGATTGGCCTAGGCCTACAGCTCAGGGCAAATTCCTTTAGCTTGCATTGATATACAAGTTGTTAATATTTGTTTCTATATTTTCTAGCAATCTGATATTTCAGAAATGACAGGATTATATCATTACACGTGCGCAGTAGGGGAAAAGTGGGTAAAACGGGCCACGTGGGTAAAATGGGCCCCCTCCAATTTTCAATATATTTTGAAGAATAAAAATTTGCTGCAAAAACCAGTGTCAGTATATCAAATTATGGAATCTCCAAACCGAAGTTTGAGCGTGAAATCGACAAACTCAATGTTTTCTGTAGCTATTTCGGTTTGAGAAGGTCTGAATCTAAATTTGCAATTTTTGTTTTCTGCTAATATATAATAGAAAAGATCAAATACTAAAATAAATTTTACTGTAGTTAAATAGAACTATATAGCCTAGACCTACTTTTACTGGTAGAAATAAAACTTCTTTTTTTAAAATTTTTTTATAGAGATTTTAACTCGTATGTTGGCACCTGTCTAATATGGGCCCCCTGTGTTCATTTGGTAACTAACGGGGCTAGACTTAGCATTAACAGTACTAACGGGCTAGACTTAGCACTAACAGTCATATTATGTGTTTCACAATAAACTAAACGGGATTTCTAAATGCTATTAATAACATGAATTGATAGTTAAGCTTCCACTAAAGTAGCAAGGTGTTATTGCATTAGTATACTAGTAACTGGGTATTAAATAAAAAGTAATTGCTGTAATCCAAAGTGTTAAATTAACAAAAACAAACTACATCATAAAAAGAAAAGTAATAACATTGTTTGTATGGGAAGCGAATATGGATACTGTTATCTGGCGAAATGTTAATGTCGAAAACGGGCCGGGGCCCATTTTAGACTACACCCTTGTCTAAAATGGGCCACTAACGAAATATTTTTCTTTGTTGATAAAATATATTTAACAAAAATTATTAAAAAGTTAACATGTTATGTGTGAAGACTTTGGTATTAGGTGACACCACATGAAAAACTTAAGTCCAGCGGGCTTTATATCAGTAAAAAATCCGATTTGCAACTAAAGGGCCCATTTTATCCACTCTTCCCCTATTAACTTTAATATTCAAGCTCTGCAAGTTGATCAGAGTTGGTATATAGGGTTAGGTTAAACGTTAAAGGGTCCCCTTTTGCATAGGCTATACTCCAATGTTTCTATTTTGCAGTGTTTTGACATTGTTGGAAACGCAAGTTAAAATGTTAGGTTTGTCAATCCACTGTTGTCATAATATGACGTAGTAAATCAATCTGGATTAGAAGGCTTTGTGTGCGGTTTGTTCTGAGTAAATGCCATCTGTAGTTGAGGAGAAAATAAAAAGGAGGAAAAGGCGAAAAAGGAAAACTGCTTACGAAATTTAAGGCTAGGGAATTAGGAGTAGTGTTAGATCTGGTGGTAGCGGTCCAGGGTTTGAGACTAGGTTCGGTAAACAAATATATTCGGAATGCAAAGTGCATGTTACGTTACCTTTTTCGCCTCAATGTTAATGAATTAAAAACCTCAATAATATGTTGCAGCATTACGACAGGCTATTCTTTAATAATTTGGTGGCCTTCACTATGGTGTATCGATTTATTTGCATGGCGTTCAATTTTTTTAATTGGTTAATTAAATATGGCTGTGTATTAAGGCCTATAAAAATGTGCCTTCAGGCCAGTTATGTCTAATCCTCTTTTAGCTAAGTTTCAGTTTATGTGATTATTATCAATATTGAAAACAGCTATAGAAGTCACTAGATTGTACTATCTTTCCCTATGGGTTGCTGTATTTTGCCTTTATACGCCATTTAATGATTTGACTAACTACACCTAAAATGGCCAGTTTAACTACCAGTATTTTAGACTTTTTACACAACATAATGAAGCAGTTATTGACAACCGCCTGTCCATCGGTTAGCGGTAATTTTTTACTGATTAGTCAAAGAGGTTACATTAGCTCAGGTGCGCGATAGATTAGCCTCGTTGTTTTTTAGCATTTTGCTTAATTATGATTTTAGGACATTGCAAATGTTTCTATGTTATTCTGTGATAATGCAAGTAGCCGACAAGATAAGAAAAAATCATGCATTACGATTGTCTCGCAATGACCAATTTAGTTAGAATATAATAATGTAGGATACTTCCTGGCATGTCTAATTTGTAAAATACTTACTCTGATAAGTTTTTCCAGTACACAAGGCAAATGGCAACCACATGATCTCTTAGTATTAGCATAGGTATTAAAGTGCTTTTAAAAATGAGGAATATTCGTTATCACGCGTGATCGGCAAGTAATTTTTGTTTTTTTTTTCATCATCAGTGACTAATATTTATGATGAGATATTAAGCCATATTTCCGTATATGATTATTATTTTCACGTAAAAAAACAACTGACATTTAAACCACCACAAATATATAGTAACAGCTGGATAAAATATTTAATCGTGAATTCTTCAAGGGGGTTTAATTGATAGCTTATGCATAGTTAAAGCGAATAGCTTGGTAGGATTATGTGTGGCTTTTCCGCCGAAGGTTTGCAGGTTTAAAACTGGTCGCCATTCTGTCTTAAAAAGTATACTAAAAACTTAAACAAAAATATCATTATATAGGCTAGCGACCTTTTAACAAATGGTGATTATGTACTACTGTAAAACGAAATGTTTCAAATAAAGTGATAAATAGTCATCTAAGTTTCATTTATACTTGTGTTACTTCATGCAGATTTATATTAGGAACGGTAGTTGGAAGTGTTAATAAATATCATGAACAGCACAACGAGTGGACCTACACAATCCGGGAACTATACCGTTCCTCCATGGGACGAGATCCGTACCAGATGGCTTGCTTCTGAAGTTATTGCAATATTTATGTTCTGTGTAACATGCTACACCACCTTGGCAATGCTGTGTTGTGGGATATGTGGTCTTAGGAGTAAAAGTAAAGGTCGGTAGAGTGTTGTTGGTGGTGCAAAATCATGTTGTGTCAAAATCATACTTATACTAGAGAGTGTCAACCACGTGTTTAACCACCACCATTTGTAAAACACATTTTGTATGCCATATATTCATGGTACAGGGTCCCTAACCACAATTTGTATTTTATACACTGAGTATGTAGTTTGTTTCTGCAAGCATAAACGCATGGGTCCCATAGTTGTCCAACTAAACTCTTTTCAATGTGTAGTTAAAAAAAGAATAAACATCTTAATTTACGAACATTTTACCTTAAATGTTTTAAATTAAACCTTTTTAAGCGCTGTAATGAAATAAAGGAATTTCCCCTAGGTTTAATAGATGAGTTTCTGTTTTTACATATGTTGGCCATGTTATGTAACAATTCTTAAAGATTTAATGTGATTTGTCGACTCCTTGTTGGAGATGTCAGTGCGATATGGCATGCCTGTCACAATCATAATTCAGGAACATATCTTCGTTTTTAGGGGAATTACTCTAAGCAAATGTTTTCTTTCTTTTAATTGACCTAAAGTGTCATTTAGAGCAGCCGTTTAGAAGCAGCCTAAAGTGTCAAATTAGAGCAGCCGTTCAAGCGCTATGCCCAAAAAATCTATTTTTTTAGAAAAAAAATGTTTTGGTTTTTAACGTCTCAGGGAAATTTCCCTATATTCATTACCCAAAATTTTGGTTTCTGCTTATCTAGACCATGTTCTGTTACAAATGCCAAATTTTTATTGCGATTTCATTACTCCTTTTGCTAGATTTCGGGGCAACATGGCATGCTTGTCACAATCATAATTAGAGAACAAAATCCGATTTTTAGGGTATTTCCCTAGGTAATTTTTTTATTTCTTTTAAGTGTTAAATCAGTGACTAATGCACTTACATTCCACCAAATCTGATTCAAATTGTATCGGTCGTTCAAGCGCTATGCCCAAAAAAGGCTATTTTTTTAGAAAAAAATACCGTTTTCGTTTTAACGTCCCAGGGGAATTCCCCTAGATTTATCACCCATTTCTGCATATCTAGACCATGTTGTCCAACAAATCACCGAGTTTTATTGCGATTCCATTAACCCTTCTGGTAGATATCGGGGCGACATAGCATGCCTGTCACAATTATCATTTAACAGCAAAAGTTTAATTTTTAGGGTATTTCCCTAAGTAGTTTTTTTATGTCTTTTAAGTGTTAAATCAGTGACTAGTGCACTAACATTCCACCAAATTTGATTCAAATTGGAGCAGCAGTTCAAGCGCCATGGCCTAAAAAGCTATTTTTTAGAAAAAAATGGCCGTTTTGGTTTTTAACGTCCAAGGGGAATTCCCCTAAAATTATTACCCAAAATTTTGGTTTCTGCATATCTAGGCCATGTTGTCTAAAAATCACCAAGTTTTATTGCGATTCCATTATTCCTTCTGGTAGATGTCAGGGCGCCATAGCATGCCTGTCACAATTATCATTTAACAGCAAAAGTTTAATTTTTAGGGTATTTCCCTAGGTAATTTTTTTATTTCTTTTAAGTGTTAAATCAGTGACTAGTGCACTAACATTTCACCAAATTTGATTCAAATTGGAGCAGCCGTTCAAGCGCTATGGCCTAACAAGCTAATTTTTTAGAAAAAAATGACCGTTTTGGTTTTTAACGTCCAAGGGGAATTCCCCTAAATTTATTACTCAAAATTTTGGTTTCTGCATATCTAGGCCATGTTGTCTAAAAAATCACCATGTTTCATTGCGATTCCATTATTCCTTCTGGTAGATGTCGGGGCGCCATGCCATGCCTGTCAAGCGTTTGACGAAGAAAAAAAAAGAAAAAAAAGAAAAAAAAACGGACAAAAACAATATGTGTCCCATTTTTTCAAATGGGACCCATAATAAAGGACATACTCATACCTACAAATGTCTGTTCCACAATAAAGAAATTTAATTTTAATATCAAACGAAGCTTTTTTATTCTAGCATTTTAAAATTAAGTGGTTACAGTAAAATAAGAAGTTTTGTTGACATAATTTTAATCTGGCCGGTTAGTCTGGCGGTTAAGTGCGTCGCCTTTCAATTGAAAGGTTTCAGGTGCGAAACTGGGTTTTACCAAATTGAAGGAAAGTGTAAATCATACACAACACACTGCAATAACCCCGGTAACCCGACGGTGGGCGCGAGGTGATCTAACGATTGACCATATGTTAACCCCTTTGGTTTTTCCATTCACGGGGATAAACATGAATATCCTATCCTATCCTAATAATCACACCAAAGTTATCTTCAACCGGTGTCTGAATTTATATTCTGTTGTAATAACTTTTAAAAACATAAGTTTTGTTCCAACGAACCGTGTTATAGCAATCTTTATTGGCCGGAATTACATTCCATCCACTTCTAATAGGTGCTGAGCAGTAAAGTTGTGTTTCTTTTTCAGATTCCGATCTTCTACGTTTTGGTCCCATACTATATACGTTGTGTTTGATTAATGGACTTTGCAATTTACTTTTCCAAGCCATTCACCTATCTATGTTCAGTACCTTGCGCGAGCCATTCTGTTACTATTACGAAAAAGTGTTGGTTTTTACGTTTGGCCTTGCTATAATGTCCACGTGCGCCATCTTGTGGTTGAGGATGATGACGGCATTTTACATGAATCCATTGATATCCAGCATCATCTCCAAGAAATTAACATTTTTCGCTTTCGCTACTTTTCCGGTGCTCCTTACTACGATGTCAGTATACATTGGTGTATTCGTCGCAGTCCCCCCTTACGCTACCTTCTATAAAGGTTGCCTGAAAGTCGGCACCTTTGGCAGCGCCACTTTACGATTTGCCATTGTCGGAGTTACAACAATCATTGGACAAAGTGTTTTTCTATTCTTTTTGGTCTACCCCCTGTATATGCATCGAAGAAACATGTTGTCTAGTGGAATCAACGAAAGCGCGACTATTCCACTAGTGAAGAAACTGACTATCCTTTTTGGAATTTGTATTTTAGTCACACTGGCTTGTTACTTGGGCATCATAGTATACACAACTCGGTACACTTACTTGAAGCACACACTGCTTGGTGTGATTATGCTTGTGCATTTGTTTACGGCGTATATACAGTCTTTCCCTAAGTGGAAAACTTACCTATTCCCGTGTTATTCATCAACCGCCAACAGCATCCAAGGAAACACTGCCACCACCTCTACGCCAAATGTGAGAAGCCACAAGGCCCCACAAATCAATGAAACGTTTGAAACTTCTAACAAAGGTAGATTACCTCAGAGTTTGTTAACCTAGCTCTGTATCCAACCCATAAAGGGTTAGACACTAAACCCGCTTTGTTTTGAAATCGGTTGCGTTAACCATTCGTCCACACGAGCCTAATTTTGGGCACATGATGGGTTCGACACCGGGCCCGTATTTTATACAAACGGGTCATTGGCAGCCCCTTTTGGACGATCAGTTCAAAAATGCACAAAGAGCCATGTAGTATAACAAGAGAAGCAACATCAACTGATGCTAATTCTACTTTCTAGTTATGAAACACTGCGAAATAATTTTTCACCACTAATATTTTGCACAGGCGTGCTATAAGATAACATATCAAGTTCTTTTATTTTCTTTAGCTCATTTACTTGATTGGGGTTTTCACCCTTATATCACCGCCATTGAACTCACAAATTGAGGTTTGTGCTACTGAATCTTAGGCCGAACAATGAGCGAAAAAAATAACTAAAAAAAATATTCTTGTATGTATACGTGCGCGATGTGTGATGCATAGATATACAATTGGTGTTTAATGCAGTTATCAACGATACTAAATACGAATATATTTATGGTGCTACAAGAATCCTATCGTAATGGCAACAACCGCCTCCTCTTAATATATCATATACAACAAATCGAATTAAATTAATAAATAAACGGAAAATACAAGGCTAATCGGAAGACTGTTTTGTCTCTTTTTCTTCCGCGGTTTTACCAAGAATCCAGACCTCATTTCGACGGTTCAACAGCCTTAAAGGGCTGTCGTAGCCGGCACATATGAAAGTAGAGTTATCCGTCATGTCCTTTGTCACGCCATTCCGTAAGAGATCGCAACGAAGAGCTTCTATTTCACGCTTGTAGTCCGGTTCTTTCGCGAAACCGGAGAATACCCTGCGAACACATTTCCATTAAAGGTTAATCATGACAATATTGTGTATATGTCAGTTTAAACCAGTGTGCTGCAAGACAATGCTAGGTGTGCTGCGGAAAAATAAATTTTAACACAATTTTTACCAAATAAAAGATTTTAGTTTTGCAAATTTGAATTTTACGGCTCCCAGAGACTTCCCTAATATACGTAATAATCTGAAGTTTTAGTCATACCTGAACGATAATGTCTGAAATAAATAAAAAAAACTTTGAATTGCTCTTTTCAAGATTGGGACACAACATATACTGTGTATTACTTTTTTTAACATTTTTGACTGCAATGGCCATCAGATTAAAAAATGTTTCTAAATGTGCGTCGAAAGCCCATCGTATGGGAATGTTTTTTTCGTATTTTTCACGTTATATACCACATTTCTTGTTATACAAGACGTATACCATTTAAAATGGACAAATGCTGTTTATTTCATTTTGGGGTTTTCCCCCTTATTAGCATTACCTTGCATAGACAGTGACGTCATCCCTAGTCTCGATGAAGACGTCTTGGTCTTTGGGGTCGGGCGGGGCCTGCTGGTACTTGCAAGGTACGTAAAATGAAGTGACGTATTCGGATTTCTCTTCGGTCGGTTTGTGGATTATCACGGGTACAGTCATGGAGATGCTTTCATCTGTAAAATAAATGGAACTAATGAGACGAGCCATTCACGTGAGACGGGCGGTAAGTAAGCAGGGCGATTCATGTTTTCAAGCTTTTATATTCCTTACTACATCTCCACATATGATTGAATATAGTTCAACACTTACCACCCACCACCATGATTCAACCAATTACTCTAACAAATTTGTTTGTGACCCTTACAATTATATCTTTTTTTACTGAGCCAAGTTTCGAAACCATGTATTGATCGCGTTAACCATTCGGTCACACGACCGTACGTATACCAATATATCTTGTCCAGCATTGTGATTCTACAGATCACAACGCCACGAAGAACACCATACACGAACACACTCACTTTGAACGTTGGAACCACGAATGTAGTTAAATAATGATCGGAAAGCGGAACTACCAGCTGCACGGTGATCTTGTGAAATTCGTTTTGCGCTTGTCCAATTCGCTCGCGGGTAAAATCGAACTTGATACGACTCGTCCTAAAATACCATTTTTATTACTTTTTTACCTGGCTAGGTCATGGTGGACTCGTCACTTAGACCGCTTTTATATACGAAGCGGTAGATAAAACATTTGGCAACACAAGAGTGTGTTGTACTGTGATAAAAGTTTGGAATCCGCGGTGGGCTCGCCAATGTTCGTTTGTCTCGGTTACAAATCTATATAGCCAGAACAACTGTCTTTACATTTTGCATTCTATAATTTATATGTGTTAAATGGACGTTTCCGACCGGGGTTGTGTAAATAACACACGAATAGCAATCCACCGAACTGAGTGGCGGTAAGTTATATAGAATGCAACGACGTTGTGGCCGAATGGTTAACGCGATCGATACATGAATCGACTCTTATACCAAAAACGGTCCTATTGACGACGCCATCATGAGTTCGAAACTTTTCCCAGTAAAAAAGAATGGTTTGTACAGCCGAATCATACGAATAATGATAATAAAAACAGACTTCGCAACCGGCCGATCACGGATTCAAAACTTTCCAAGTAAAAAGAGAGAAAAAGGGAAGACGGCCAATGCCGAATTGTTAGCGCGGCCAATTTACATATATAATTCCACATAAAATGGTTTTAATGACAAACCTATAGTGGTTCAAAAGTCAGCCCGGTAAATAAATAATAAAAATACCACTACACAGAATAATAAAGAGGCTGAGAATCGAACCCATGTCTGTCCGGAGTGGCCATCATGGCCTCTCTGTACCAATTATATAAACATACTTAACTATTGCTGTATAATACTACCTCCGGTTGTGAGTCTGCTAATACGAAATTCGGCTGTTCGTACCCGTTGTAGCTACCGCTTTCAAAGCTTGGTTGATTCCCCATTGCAATAATCCTTCGCAGTATTCGTTCTAATCGTCTAATCGTGGCGTAGTATTTGTAAGCTAACGTGAAAATGGCTAAAATGCAGACAACTGTGTAACCGGCACGCAAAAAAATGCATTAGGACAATCAAACCAACGGATATTGGCAATCAGCTTCTGCCTTGCAGAATTGCACAATGCTTGTTGCCTGAAAGACTTAATTAGTTTTCTGCTCCGTTGCTTTACACTTAACTATTTGCTTTTACGTTTTAGTTCTTGCAATAGTCCTATTCCCTTTATGCCCTTTCAAACTTGCTAAACGTTTTGAAGCAATATCGCACACACGATTCAGTTCAGGCCTGTGACGTAATCGTGTGTTACATAACAACTGATCACGCGAATTCACGTCACAGAAGTCTTGGTTGTACTTCTCACATTCAACTGTACAGCAAGGTAATACTGATGGTCGGCATTATTTATTTAAATATAAATGAAATAAATATAGATTAACGAAACAATTTGTTTAATGTCAAGATAGACCACTGGTGTAGAAAGCGTTTAACCAATTATTATTTATCCAATGCAAACTTACTACACAAAATAGGCTGTCACTCAAAATCATATACCTCAGAAAGCGTTAGATTTTTTTCACACCTTAAATAACCGGGCATATAGGTTAAGTTAATTAGTTGTACGTCATCTATTGCGAACCAAATCGTTTTTCCGAGGGTGAAAATGTTAAAACCCAAAGCTTGCTAAATTAAAGATGGTATCTCACGTTTTATCTTACTACGTCAAAGTTGGGTTAACTAGACAGTGTATTTTATAGGATTGAGACATTGGTACTGTTTTAGTTTAACGTATTAGGTTACTAGTTTCGACTGATTTTCGCTGATCTTTGTTGGTTTAAACTGACTTAAACGCAACAAATGTTTAATAATTAACGAAAGTTCCAGTGGAAACTATCTCGCTGGGTATTCTTCCGACTGTGTAAAAACGAACTGCAGCCCATTTGTCGAAAATATTAAGCCTTGTCTTATTGTCTTAATTTCCTAGTTCGAGTTTCTAATTCTTTTTTTACCGGTATAGTTTTTTTTAAGTCCTAATTGTCACATCACTAAAGCCATTTTTTGTATAGAACCGGTATATGTATATGCTAGCCGTTCGGCCACAATATCGTTCTCGTGTTTCCAAATCAATTAAGTTGTTATAATGTACTATGTATATAGGGCTTCCACTGCCAGGACTTACCCAAATGTAGTATATGACGTATGTAACACAAAGGTCACTTTAACGTTGACTACGAGATAAGTAAAATATTATAAACAGTTACGTTGCCAAATGGTTAACGCGATTAATAAATATATCAATTCTAAACAAACAACGGTTCTGGTAGCGTAAAATTTACACTGTTATGATTAACAAATAGCATACACATTTATTTTCGTCATGCTATATGTTGTGCAAATTTGTAAATAAAGAAGAACACAAAAGTATTGTTATGGATACGTCTTCGTTAATGTTTTGAGTATGTATTCGTTTAATGTTTTTGGTTTGGTGCTGTCCAAATATTGGTTAAAACGGGGTTTCCAATCTGCATTTTCGAAAGTGGTTCGAAATTAAAGAGGAAACGTTAAAGTAGATCTAACATAACATAGTGACGGGGACGATATTGCATGACGCAACACAAGATAAGTTTGTTCAATTCCAGTGCTCCGCGACCCCCTTTTTTACTCGAGGCACATTTATAAACTTTTTAAATTTGGCCGCCCATTGTAGTCAAACTTGTACAATGGGAGATCTTCTGACAAGCTATATACATTTGATATTATATTAAATAAGTGTCTGATAGCCGTAATATTCAAATTTTGAAAAACCTAATCCTTTAATTGGTAAAAAGTGAGGGTAAAAATATTATTATTTTCCCGCGGCACACCAAGGATATATAGTCTTGCGACACACTGGGCAGTGTTATATCTTACCGTTCCATGTCATAGGAAAACGCCGTGCAAAACCTTGCTCTTGCACACATTGTTTCCATTCAGATTCGGTAAAACAAATCTTTTGTTTACGAGTTAGGTATTGGTGATGGTAGCCAATCAAGTGAATAAACGAATATATTGCAGGGACTTGAAATGTATTCTTATAGGCAAGCGATGCAAAATATTAGTGGTTAAAGAGCATCTCGCAGTGTATTTTAACTAGAAAGTAGAATCAGCATTACTTGATGTATTTAGGTCCACACAAGATATCACATGCTCTATGTGCAATTTTGAATGAATGTTGTATACAAATGGGTGCCAATGCTACCTTTGCAAAAAATACGTCTATACAATCTGTAACGGTTTTGTAGCTGAATGCATAACGCAACCGATTCCTATATCGATTTCCTTATAAAATGGTCTTGGTGACGAGCCCATCATAAGTTCATGACTTATACTGGTAGAAAACAACGCCAGGGTCGTGTGTCAGATGTTTCAAACTCTACCATTGCTTTTTGGGGACGTATGATTCTTCTCCGTTGCCCCAGAAGTAATGCCGGTATTTCCTTGGGTGCTGTTGTTAGCGGTTGAAACTGGTGAGTGACACGGGAATATGTAAGTTTTCCACATCGGGAAAGACTGGATATACGCCGTAAACAAATGCACAAGCATGATCACGCCAAGCAGTGTGTGCTTGAAGTAAGTGTAACGGGTAGTGTATATTATGATGCCCAAGTAACAAGCCAGTGTGACAGAAATACAAATTCCAAAAAGGATAGTCAGTTTCTTCACTAGTGGAATTATCGAGCTTTCGTTGATCCCACTAGACAACATGTTCCTTCGATGCATATACAAGGGGTAGACCAAGTAGAAAAGGAAAACACTTTGTCCAATGACTGTTGTAACTCCGACAATGGCAAATCGTAAAATGGCGCTGCCAAAGGTGCCGACTTTAAGGCAACCTTTTTCGAAGGTGGCATAAGGTGGTACCACGAAGAATATCGCCATGTATATTGACATCATAATCATGACCACCGGGAATGTACCGAAAGCGAAAAATTTCAATTTCTTCGAGATGATACTGGATATTGATGGATTCATGTAAAACGCCGTCAGCATCCGCAGCCACAAGATGGCGTACGTGGACATTGTACCCAGACCAAACGTAACAACCAACACTTTTTCGTAGTAATAACAGAATGGCTCATGTAACGTGCCAAACATAGCGAATTGAATGGCTTGGAAAAGTAAATTGCAGAGACCATCAATCAAGCACAACGCGTGCAGTATGGGACCAAAACGTAGAGAATTAGAACCTGGAATAAAGCACAAGTTTACGTACTGCCAAGGACACTAATAATAGGAAAGAATTTAACGGGATACGTATTTGATAGAATTGTTCTATTTATGTCCGTGTGTCGGAAAAAGTCTATGTAACATGATTCGTTAGACATTTTGTTCTTATTTTAATTTTGTTTTAATTTGATTCCACAACCACACTCCACCGACCTTTGCTTTTACTTCTGAGACCACATATCCCGCAACAAAGCATTGCCAAGGTGGTGTAGCATGTTACACAGAACATTAATATTGCAAAAATTTCAGAAGCAATCCATCTGGTACGGATCTCGTCCCATGTAGGAATGGTAAGGTTCCCGGATGGTGTAGCTCCACTGGTTTGATAGACTGTTGTGCTGTTCATGATATGTATTAACACTTCCAACTACACTTCCTAATATAAGTCTGCATCAAGTAACAAAAGTATAAATGAAAATTAGATGACTATTTACCTTGTAATTGAAACATGTCGTTTCACAGTACAACACAATCACAATTTGTTAAGAGCAATGTTAATAAGAGTATAAAGTGAAAAAACTTGATGTGCTCGTTACTAAGACCGTTTTTGTTTAGAATTGATATATGTATCGGTCGCTTTGACCATTCGCTTTCACGACAGTTCCCAAATTAGCAATAATCACACAAACTTTACTTAATTTGAGTGCGGCTGAAGTCTCTGCAAGCCAAATTCACATTTTAAGCGTCCACTTGAATACATTGGTATTTTTAGTTTGTCGATCAAATTAAAAAAAAGTTGATTAATACTAAATGACGAAAAAATGAAACAACAAGAATACGGAAATTGCATACAAAAAAAGTTAAAAATCCTCAGAATATCATATCAGTATTAGTGGGGTTTGTTATTGATTACAATTTCTGCATTCCCTTGTTAATACCAACGCCTGTCAGCACGTCACTGTAAACATACTGACTTTAAATGGAAATGCTGAAACACAATTATTTAGTTGGTGGACCTATACCTTGTTGCTACGTATGCTTCTGACGTACTACGCACTTCCCTTTTGGCCTGCGGTGAATACGGACCAGAATCCACCATAACAATGAATTAGGAATCCGAAATATTTATTTTTGGTTTAATGGTGTCATGAAAATCGAATGGGACGCACGTTGGACATTCTATCTTTTCTAATTGTCAAACCTAGCTATTTTTAATAACTATATCTTATACCAGTCCAAGTGCTAACTGTAATTGATTAAACTTCCAAAGCTACAAAAATTTAACAATACTGCGCTGGTTTAATG
>CH002553.1:57301-80439 GCA_000149265.1 Ciona savignyi | reverse complement strand
ACAAAAATTAAACAAATACTGCGCTGGTTTAATGATATAATCCTTTATTTTTTGGAAATTTCAAATTTCTAGAATATATAGAAGCAAATCTACTAACAACAGCCGGTAAAAGAACTTGCTGTATGCAATAGGCCTACCTGAATCTAACTTGAATACCATTCATTTATTTAGAAAGTGTTTCGACGAAAACTTGTTGGCGTAAAACTGCTTTATTATGCACGCATTCTAGACGTACATTTGATTGATCTTTTATCTGCGTGGGTGACACAACTAGCATAGTTGGCACCTTACGACCAACTTCCCGCATTGTAAGCAGAAATTGAACGCCAAACTGTTATCAACCTAAACTATGACAGCACATTTGCACCTCAATGGCTAGTAGTTTGTACTATGCTGCTGATGATGCTAAATATATTTATATATAAGCACGAATAAAATGCATAATATCATCAACGCATTACATACGTCAATTTTCACCAGGGTTGTGCAGTCTGCATTAATAATCGCGTAAAGTGATTTCTTATTAAATTAAAAGTTAACAGATGACGGAAAGTTTATTATAGCCGTGTCACCACGGACAGATCTATCCTTGCTATATCGCCTTGTATAGTGCAGTATAAGATACATATCTTTTACCTGCATTGAAACATGCAGGGTTTTCATACGAGATTACCTCGCGCCCATCGTGGGATTACCTAAGCTATTGTCCTTTGTTGTATGTTATTAAAACGTTCCTTTAATTAGCAACTTGTCAATCCACTGGGTGCAAGCGATGTCCGCTATTACCCTGTTCATGAACACCACCGACTTGCAAGCGATCAGTTTCGATTCAATAATCTTCGATGCTACAACCTTTCTGTTCCTTCAAAATTTGTTGGGTCCTTTTATGATTATTTATATTACATTGTGTTCTCTAGCCTGGTGAATTAAATACTTTGTCACTTCCTCTAAGACAAGCAGAACCAGCTAGTAATAATACAACAATGAACCATATTCACGCCAAACCCGTGTTTTTTAATGCTGACAATGCAGTATTTTCTTAATAATGCGACAATCAAACAATACGACCGAGACTACATTGACTGGAATACAAGCTATACATAACCAGAAAAGGACACCGAAAATAAATATCCTAATATGTTTTTAGAATACACTTGTTCTCCTTAAATAGACCTTTATCTGAACTGGATTTGACCCGTGGTAGACCCATGTTAGAATATTAAATACATGTACAGCGCATGGGCGAATTGTTAACGTAACTCAAAGATAAAGCGAATCCTATAAAAACGGTCTTGCTGACGATTCTCAGTGAATACGTTCTTCTTTGCCAAATGTATGGGGTTTGATGTTAAAAAGTGTCAATTTGCCGTGATGATGAAGCCTAGAAGCGTTATGCCCACAGTCGTTCAACATTTGTTATTCCAGTATGTTTTGTGTAAATGAGGCGTTCCTTCAGTTTTAGTAGAACCCATTAATCCACTGTGTCCAGGCAATGTTTGTTTTCAAGGATACTACGGACTAGCCAGCAAATAATTTCGATATAACAACTTTTTGACTGAATGCAGACTACCGAGGCTCTTACCATTCAAGCATCCAGCCGAAAACGTTTTTATAGATAATTCGTGGAATGATTTGTTCACAATATTCACAGAAGCTTCTCACATAAACAAAATTAATAACTGAACGTAGACTATACCCAACTCCATCTGACTGTGCTCTTTATGAGTTATGTGCGTAGTAAAGTCGCCGCGTGTAGAAATGCATTTTTCTACTTTTACACCTGGCAAGTTTCGAAACCTTAATGTGCTCTTCACTAAGTCCGTTTTTCTATGCAATTCGATAAATGTATCTGTCGCGTTTATTGCTTAACCACACGGCCCTACATCCGTGTTTTGTTCTTGCAAATAACTTTAAGTCTACCTCCGACTTATTACCTAAATTGCAACCCTTGTGTCTATCGTTTACGTCGACTATGTAGTGAGCCGGCGAACTTTATGCCTGTTTCTAACCATCCGAGTTAATATTCGACGCATGATCGGGGCGTGTGGCCGAATGGTTAAATCGACCGAATAGTTTTGAACGGATATCATCATGAGTTCGAAACTAAAAATAAATATTATTATCAAATGCTACGCGAATAAGAAAAAAATCGGTTTAAACTCGAATGCATTTCTGATAGAGCTAAATTATTAAAGAACTGACATTTCTGTATCTTTCCTCTGGTGCAATTTTATGATTAATTGTATAATATATCATTGTGAAGATTAACTTTATCTCAACTCCAGGAATTTAGAACCGCAGCAAAAAATAATAATATGATACGTTTGGCAACGAAAACTCTAGTTCTTAATAAAGAAATTTCAATAAAACATAAATAATTAATATACAAAATTGAAGTCGCAAACCGTAAAACACCAAGTATGGTGTTTGTATACTTTAAACCCCTGACTTTCGCTCTTGATTAAAAAACTTTCTTGGCAAATGCTCTCTGCGTTATGAACTTTGTTGTTCCCAAATGCGTTATAACCTTTGTTGTTCCCAGGATAAAGGTACAACTTTTAATTAAAATTGGCTAGTTCACGAAAATAAAATCACGCTATTCAAACAAAGATTAACGTTTGCAATCATAAGAGATTTTTTTATTGCAGTTCTGTGAGTCTAATATTAAAATACAATCTTTGATAAGCGTTGATTTTTCAGCTTTTGTTTATCTATGGCCTTTTTATAACAATTAAGCTTTAAATCGCAAATGGAACCAGCCCTTTGTACGATCGATTGGCTTGGTTGGTTAGTTCGCCAACTTGCAGTCGAAGTGTTGCAGATTCGAAACTTGTCGCTGGCAACTCGGTTTTGTCCTTGGGCTTGGCGGACATTGTCTGAACCAAGTTTTGTCCTTGGGCTTGCCGGACATTGTCTGTACCAAGTAAATTTATGAGCGTAATAATGAACAACACACTGTAATAGCTCATGTAGCCCAACGGTGGGCATGAGATAATCTAGGGATTGCCTACCCTGTTTACATGAATAAATATGAATATTCTTCTCTTCTGTGCTCAGCAAGGTTACGGGGTTTAACAGAAAACGGTTAAAGATTTAAAATGTCGATAAAACAGAATTTCTTCCATTTTAAAGTTGTCCATTAAAGTTTGTTATTTGTTAACAACTTTTCTTCAATAGAGGCCGAAAGAGTGTTTCCAAACTGTTTTGTTTTTCGGTGATTCGCCGTGAAATACTGGGACATTAAGCATTTCGGTTATTTTATTTTTCGCCCTTTTATTGCATTACAGAAAAATTTAACATTTTTTTTATTCTAAAAAAGATAAAACAGAAACGTCGCAATAGTTAAAACACGCGCTATAACATAGAAAAATAAAATGACGTTAAACCTTGCTTGATTTCTAAAGTTTATAAATGCTTGCAAATGGTATCTAAATATATTTGTGGTAAATTGACCATTTAAGCTTGAGATATATTACTTTAATCCGTTGTAACTTTATTTTGAACACGTGTTGACCAAACAATACCCAGTTAACTAGGAAGTGCTCTCTGGTGCCACCGCTGGAGCAGTTTTGATCAAGATTGAAGCCTAATCGACCTTGGCCGACGTAACAATACGACTTGTTTTAAATGTCGAACTACACTGACGCTTGTAAGGAAAAGCACAACAAGGTTAAGAGAATGAATTATCGTCTCCCGGTAAGTATAACGGGATTTACACAATATTACAGCAGTGTAGCACAATATGTTGGTGAGCATGCAAATTCCCATTACAACAACTATCCGTTTTATAACCGGAAACACTGTTTTTTCAGCGATCCCTCTGTTTCCCATCTTCCGACGATGAACACAGAGCGGGTAGATAAAAGACGCCAAAAGAAAGATTTGAGAAAGTATAGCTGACGACGCAGCCACTATCCACTTTATGTTGGAATTTCCTGAAACTTCTGCCCTTTGGCAGCCAATCTTGGTTGTTACGTATGGCGGCTGGACAAGGAACAGTATGACGTCACATACAGACACAAGCATAAGAAAGACAGATACCATCCACACAACGGCGTGAACCACTCTGTTTATATTGCACCGCCACAATGGGTTCAGATAAAATGACGTCAGAATTCGGAACCAAAAGATGACGTAGGTACAGCACATAGCAAGTCCGAAGGTCAGCACCAGTATTTTCTCGTAGTAAACGCAAAATGGCTCTCCGATTTGAGCCAAGAAAGAGAGTTGAATGCAGTTGTAGATGAAAGTAGCTAGCCCCGCCGTGACGCACAAACCGTCGGATATCTTTGAAGAATTACTTCGTAAAATACCTAAACACAAACATAGTTATTTAATTAATAACAACAAATAGTAATCCAGAGTATTTTAATGCTAGTTTGCTAGTGGTTATGATAGCAATCCATGTAAATAAGTTGGGGTTAACATGTTTATCACAGGGTATCTGAGTGAATGTAGCATTTTCACATACGTTCTCGTTACCTAATGGTTAAGGATACATATATCAACTATATAAAAAAACGGTCTTATTATCGAGCCCGTCATGCGTTCGAACCTTAGCCCGCGGTAATAAAATGTTGCGTTTTCATACCTATAAAATACAAGCTAGAAGTTGCAACTGTAACCAGGAAAAAAATAATATGTGTGGCTATAGTGTTCAAAGCGTAATCCTCACGGGTGGCATAGTTTACCGCTCTACTACTATGCGACGCCCACTATCCGTACTGTTGTCTACGAAGCCATGCGACTGGTTCTATTTGGGCCGGGTGGACAGTTGGTTTTGTTCTTATGACCAGGCTAATGAGCGTAAACTTTTGCTATGATTAAATATATTATGATCGCCGACTGGACAGCTCTTCTGTGTGTGTGTGCTTGTGCGTGTGAGCGTTGAGCGTGTCCGTGTGTGTGTGTGTGTGTGTGTGAACCCGGGTATTGAAGGGCAAATAAAAGGTGGTAGAATATGACGTCACATTTATCAGATGTCGCCACTTTTACCGCCTCAATAACATACAAAGTTTGTTGACGTATGCCGCTGACCGCAAAGGTCGGTTGACGCATGTCGCTAATTACCAGATCGGTTTGACGCATGTCACTGACCGTGAGGTGGGTTTACACATGTCGTTGGACGCAATATGTTACCGCTTACCGCTTTACGTACAGGCAGCTTTACCTGATTCCACATTGAAACGTCTTCCGTTCGTTGATGTGTATATGACGCTAAACGTTACAAAAAGCACAACCAGAGATACGATGGTCGAAAGAACGATTGAAACCAGCTTTTCAACTTTGACTTGGTCCGTCGCGATATTGGTAAAATTAGAGCTGTTGTCATATGTTGTCATTGCGATCGTTATGACGGACATGCCACTTAAATTTTTCCAAATTATGTCTAAGCTGTAGAAAAATGACACTTTTGAATTTTGGAACTTTCTCATTAATAAAATCAGGCCAGATAGCTTGGTGGGTAAGTGCAGCGACTTTTATTCAAAGTAATAAAGATTAACCGGTCGCTTGCTATCTGGTATATACTAGACACAACGTTGTGTCCTTTCAAGTCACCTAGCGGACTTCGCTTAAACCAAGTGGATTAGTGGGTTCTGCAAAAACTGAAGGCGTGAGAACGCTCCAATACGCCATCGCAATATGATATTACGGTCAGCAATGTGAGAATGCTCCATTAAGTAATCGCTAGGTGATCTGACGATGACCCGTGTGACAACAACACTGCGTGTTCTTATTTACCAGATTAAACATGAACATCCTAGATTAAACATGAATATCCTAGATTAAACATGAATATCCTATAATTTGTCTAAACAGAACCTTATAATTAGCTAAAATACCAACTACCTTATCCTGAAAGAACCTATTTTTTAACAATGGAAACTTGTTGCCGAATGGTAAACACGACCGATACATTTACCAATTTTTTTACAAAAATGATCCTGGTGACAAGTCCAATATAGGTTCGAAACTTAGCTATGTTAAAAATAAAAAAGGGCGTATATTAACAATACAAAAAGCGAGGTCGAGTTGAGCCTTCAGTTAGCCTAAGATAACTTTATATCCTTTCTATATTATATATTGCTTTCTGTTTGACTTATGGAAGCTAGATACACATATAGTGACCAGAAACAATAGTATTAAAAAACAAATAAACGCTTCTTGTTATAAGAGACACTTTAAATAAGCAACAGTTACTTATATATTTCCTGAAAGCAGTTCTAATTGCACTGGTGAATACGAGCTAACGCAAGGTAGTTTTCAGTATACAGAATATTTTCCAGCACCTGTAAACAAAGGTTATTGCTTGGAAATAGGCTACCGAGGAATACAAGAACAACAGGACAAGTAAAGTTTACATAGCACGTCACTGATACAGGTCGCGCACTAACGCGTGGTTGTATTTAAGTCATTTAAGAGTTGAGTTAGGGGTAATGAAAAGGGTTTGTTAGGTCTTTTGTCCGAATGGTTAATGTAACCTATACATAAATCGATTCCTATAAAAGTGTCCTAGTGACGAGACCATCAAGGGTTCAAAATTTGGCTAGATAAAAAAGGGTTTTAAATCCTACAGTCTTCATCATTTCTAAAGAGAATACTCTTAAAAGCAATTGTTTAAGATCATTGAACCGCTTTTTAAACATTTTATTATTGGCTGTCGCGTAATCAAAATAATATTATTGGTTTGACCTATAGACATTGCATTAGACAACAATCAGTTAACTTTAAACTGCATAATTATTTCTTGAATCACAGTTACAGCATAAACTAGTTCATTACACAATTTATTTCATTAAAAAATAAACGTGACGCAAATTGAAAAAAATTCGAAAACGGTACAAAACAACGACCGTTTTTTTTGTACGATGAAAAATAATAAACACGCTTTCATGTAACGAAGTTTAGTTTTCGGAAACAATACCTTAATTATGCGTGTAAATTAGGAAATTGATAATCTTGGTATTATATAACACATGACCAATTTCCAATTAAATACCTGTTTACGCCACGTTTTACAAATACCTAGTCTGTAATTTTGGTGAGTAACATAATGTGAGGTTATTAGCTCCAAATTTAACATGAAAAAGTACAGTCGTGCGGCGAAATGGTTAGCACGACCGATTCAAATACAGGTTTATATAAAAAAAATAACTTTTAAAAAATGCATTTTTTATCTAACTTACTTTGTACTTTTAACTCCACATTTAACTTACTTTAAATTTAAATTGCAGTACAAAATCGATGCATAAGTTTTATTTTGTTTCTTAAAACGTGAAATATGATGTCAAATATCAATTAGGAGTTTGAAATATTTTTGAATGCGTTGCTTGGTGAGCGACGGACAGAACTTCGATTTCGCCTTAATGTTCCAGAGCTGTTGACTGGGCTTTGGGACGGGTACCATTCCACCTCGTAACAAGCAAGGGACAGTACCCTCCTCCAGTCTGTAAAGGAATGTACCAAGGCGGCAAGGTGCACTACCAAGTTAATGTTCAACAGCAAGTGCGATAAAAACACATTAGGAGTTTTGTAGGCAATAACAACACCATAACATATGATGTTAACTACAACACACAAAACCATTGTGATAGCGAGTCTTTTTACAAAGGGAAGTGCTTGGCTCCGGTCAATCCCTTGCGTAATCATCCGTTTCCGATGCATGTAGATAGGGTAAGTGAAGTAAAACATTAGGGACGCTTGGCAGACTATCGTAGTTAACGCCACGACCGCCCACTTTAAGCTCACTTCTACTTCCAAATCCACCTCGCAGCCGAAAGGCGTCCAAAAATACCTCAGTGGTAGAAGAAACAGCAGGATAGAGACCGCTGCTCCGATTAGAAGTATTACAAAGGTTATCCGGCTGAATACATGTAGCCATCGTTGTATGTGCTCTTTCAATAATGGTTCAAGGTAAAACGTTGTCAGCATGCGAACCCAAAACACGCCATACGTGCTTAGGATTGAGAGGCCGAAGCTTATAACCCTCACCGCCTCGTATACTGGGCAGTAACCTGCGGGGACTTGCGCCACGAAAGGTAGCTCAATTAGAGTGAACGTTAACACGGAAAACGCTCCCAGAATACACAGGACCTTGAGCAGAAAGTTGTACCGCCGACGGTTAGCATCAACTGAAACAAATATTGTGCGTGTTAAGCTATGTAAAAATGTAGTATACATGGGGTTTATTTAGGGGTTCTGTAACCCCCTTTTTTTATTAAAATATTACATTTTTGAAAAATTAGCACAAACGTGAAATTTAAACGTGGTACTGTTCATGTGAGAATGTCATTTTTACATCCTTCCAACGTATTTTAAACTTTATTCAAATCATTTTATTTACATTTTAACCATTAAAAAATAATTAAAACAAAGCGACAATTGCTTATCAAAAAAACAAAAAGCTAAAAGACACTTCACTAAAATGGGAAAGCATCAAAAAACCCCAAAGTTATCTAGTTTGGTGCCTAAAAAATATTAAAATAGAATCTCATGCCTTGTTATACTTCTAGGGAAAAAGTCACATGAGCTGAAATATTTGGACTTTTCTTTGTCGAAAATTGTTGTTAGCTGAATGGCTAAGATCAAAACCGAACATTTCCCTGGGCAAACCACTTATGGCCTGAAGCCAATAGAATGATAGATTAATGGGTTCTACCAAAACTGAAAGAACGTCTGAATCATGCATAACGCACTGAAATAACTCCGGTAGCAGGATGGGCAGAAGGAAATATGATGACTGCTCGTGCGATGCGTTTTCCTATTTACGGGTTTAAAACATAAATAATATATTATCCTGTAGGTTTCAGTTTCCTAGATATGATTTTCATCACAGCCATATTATATCGGGTGAAATGCAATTATTAAGTCCTAAACAGTCGTAACACGTCAAGATTAAGCTTTGTTTAAGATCTCAATAAGAATAAACGTGTGTCTCGAATGTTTATTTAACTTTCCCACGACCTGTGAATAAAACAATTCCAACTTTGTTTAAATATTAAGCAGGTAATCGGTGAAATCAGTGGGAAAAATGCGTTTTAGGCTCTGACGTAATGACCGAGTATTTATAGCTGTAAGTAAGAAAGAACGTTTTCTCACGCTACCACCGGCCATAAAATCCGACTGTAGACACGCAGGTTAAGAAAATTGCGATTTTTTTAATTTTCGGTCGTGTGACCGAATGGTTAACGCGACCGATACATATACTAACTATATAAAGAAACGGTCTTAGGAATGAGAATACATCATGGGTTTGAACCTTATACCGGGGAATAAATCGTTTCCTAATTTTATTTTCCTTTGTGAGAGAATAGAAGTTATTGTAATACGGGAAATCACCTCATTTAAGACGTTGGATCTATTGCAGCAATTGTGCATTGATAGAACATTTTTATAAGTTTCTTTGAATCAACTGGATTAAAGCAACGCCAATTAAGTGCTCTTTCGGCGGGTAGAAATTCAATCTCAAACCTTTAAATTAATCACACAAGAAATTTGAAACCGAAACTTACTTTTTACCCGCTGCCGAATGGAAAACACCAGCAGTGATATCGCGATGTACGTCACGAACGGGGCGGCTATGTAGGAAAAGACGAGGGAGGCAATTTTAATCCTTATTGCCACGTCATCTGTAGTTGATGTGTGGTTGATAGTGCTATTGTCCCCATTCATTGCAAGTCTAATTTATACCTACATCCGACCACAAAATTTGAAAATTCTGTAAAAAAAATATGATTAATATCCACAATATCTCGGTTCCAATCGTGTAAAATACGTGGCGAAAAGTTGCGCTGGAGACATGGACAAAATTGCATGAAGTGGAAATGTTAATTTAAGTACGGTCGTGTGGCCAAATAGTTACCGCAACCAATACATGGTCCAGTTCTATACAAAAAAACGGTCTTGGTCACGAGCCCATCAAGTATCCGAAACCTAATCTTGCCAAAATACAAAAACAAACAAAAAAACAGTACAAACGGTAATGTTTTTTGACCGAATCGTTAACGTGACTGATGTGGCTGATCCATTGCAAATATAAAAATATTTTAGTGACGATTCCACGTGGTTCGAAACTTGGACCGGTAAAATAACATAAAAACAGTACAGACATACTTTACATAAAAATACAATTTAACATAAGCATTGTTCCCACAGATTAAGTATAAGGTTGTAAGAACATGGACGCGTGATACGATCTACACTGTCGCCACTTTCCGCGTAATTGTATCCTTTGCCGGACAATTCACCTAACGGGCAATACCATGATCCAGTTGATTCTATTGCTTCGATCAAAAACTGAAGTTTTTAAAATTAAAATAGCTCCTGTAACCTAACTATGGGTGCAAGGTGGTCTAATGATTTTCTATATAGCGGTGGATAAACACTTGTATCAGATAGATCTAGGCAGAAAATACAAATGCGGAATAACACGTTTCTAAATGTCTGAAGATAAAAAACATTATTCCTTCTTCTGTCCTCAATGCAATGTAATTTGAGTACTTAATTATTGGCGATGCGGTATCCCTTTTACTGTTATATGCAGTATATGTTGTCTAATACTGTTAAATGCTCTTATATCGTTAAATTGCGTCACCTTAACATTTTAACGAACGATTTTCTGTTGGTCGCCCTAAATGATACTTGGTAAATGGCACTTTCCTAATTTGAATATCTTTTGGCTAAAGACCTTTAAGTAATGCTTTAATTAAACTAAGGTATTCCAACTATAATTTATCACCGGATCACGCGTGGAGACATCGGCCCTGCAACCATTGTTTCAAAAGCCAAAGTGGCCAAAAGTCCGAACAGCCAGAATGTCTGAAATTCAGTAAACTTTTGCCTCAAATCTCTGCAGTCAATAAATGTACTCCCCAAATGGGATACTGAACATAAAGTCACAGCAGGCAACATCATATGCAATTACACAATTGTTCAACACTAAAACTATTTGGTTTTGCATTATTTATTTAACTGGCATGTTAACCGACGCAAGCCCACATCACTTAATTGTCAACAAAGCAAAGGTAAGCTGTCCAATTGTTTCCTTTTGTGACGCATAATCAAGCGATACGATATCAATCGATAGCTAGTTTTGTATGCAACGAGGTGACTAATATGACGCAATAATGGGGTACAAAGTATTTAAAGTAAAAGTAAAATAACTAAGTATAGAATGGGAAAAACGTGAAGATATTTCTGAAAACTCCAAATTAAAAAATGCGTGGTTTGGAATTTTAAATATGTAAATATCCGTCCTAAATCGTATCACTAAATTAGTAGTAGTCGTTTGTTACGATTAATGCAATATCACAATTGCCTGACAAAACTAAAAGTAAGGAAAGAGGGCAAGAATAAGGGGGGGGGGGGCTCCTCAGTAAAAGAACGGTTACGGCTGCTCAGTTATATAAAGATTATAAACTTCGGTTATTGTAGCAGTTTTGGTTAGAATTGGGGGCTAGTTCTGGGGTATGGATTAGTATGGCAGGTTAAGAATTAGCTTCTTTACTTTTATTGAGCACTCCGCCCCTTTCCTATTTAACCTTTGCCTTTCATCCAAATGGTTGCCGGTTCGAAATTGGTCGCTATGGATAGTCGGTTTTGTCATTGAAAAAGGCACTTAAAGAACATTCCCTGAACCTAATGTAATGATGGATTCTACGAAATTGAAGAAATGTCCGACTCATGCACAGCAAACTACAACAGCTCCGGTAATCCATCGCTGGGTCCATAGTAATATGACGATCACCAGCGTGTTAACGCCCCATGAGTTTCCAATTCATCGGGATAATCGTGAATATCATATCCTTTTACCCATCTTTCTCTTCCTAAGTGTTATCTCCAATGGCCACTAAGTTGTACATCCAGTGACAATCAATAATAAAATTACATCAGCGCTAAAATGTGGAAATGCACGATTGCACGGCCAAGGCTATGTAAATTCATATTGTTGGTTTCAAACAAGTTGAATAGCGATATCGAATTACTCAGGATGTAATAAATATTGTGGTCCGCTGGTTTGATGTACCACGTTCAATTTTATTTAATCAATGCTGTGCAGTATATTCTGCTATAGCAGAAACTTATAGTTTTTGCGGTCGCGAGTAGTATTTAAGCCTTCCCATATATGTAGCCTATATATATTACCAATTATTATACCAATGTGTTTTGATAACTGTCATGTTAACGTATTTTACTGTTTCATCTTTGGTCATATTTATAGCGGCTTATATTCTTACCGTAAATAAATAAACATCAAATAAACTAACTATAAAGCATAAGGAGAAGGTAAAACTATAAGTCAATCAAGTCACCCAGGTTTTGTTACGGCGATAGCGGGCATTTGCAGTTATATTTATTAATTTCTTACCCCTCATTCATTTGATGGAACTATTTACTTTAATAACTGAAGCTATTTACGCTTATTACTACATAGTTGCAATGATCGTTTGTTTATTTCAGCCCTGCCTCCAACTACCATTCCTGAATACTACATAAACAGTCCTGAATACTAAACATAAAACCTTTGCCCAAAAACTAACTTTTCTAGAAATAGTTTTTCTATATATACAATTTTATTGCAAAACACCAGTCGACTAAAACACCAGTTCATACCAGATATGCAAGTGCAATAACCAACACTGTGATTGACTAAGTAAGAGCTAAGAACCTTATACCGTTATAATAAATATTTTCTGTTGATAGGCTACAGTTGAAACGACGGTTATCCGAGAAGCATGTTTCCACAACATGACTGCAAAGCGTGGATTTATTGGAAGATTAAAACGTGTAGACGTCGCAATTATAAATGGCTGATTCGACTACTTTATTATCACGCTTCACCAAATCGAGACAATATATTCATTACAACTTCCAAGAAAATTATAACACCAATTGGAAGATGGCAAAATTTACCGAGAAGCCAAGATAGCTATTGACTTAACTGAATGTTGTAGATACAGCTCCAACCAACCGTACCGTGTTATCGCCCCCTAGATATCCATGTATTTAAAATTGAACCTGTAAAACAATCCGGCAAAATAAAATCCCCAAAATAGCATAATTCTTTGATTATCAGAAAACTAATGCTAACCGTTAAGGACGACTTGTGATAAATATATAAACAGCAAACGTTTTAAATACAATAAAAGTGTTTCGAACCATTATAATAAGAATGAACTTAAAACAATTTTAGGAAACACCGTTTGACTTTTGCATAAAGGGATTGAAAATAAATTAAAAACGTCTATGTTCAGTAGAATTTAAACTTAACGTCATTGTTCCGTCATAAATGAAAATATTTTTGTGTAAAAATGAGGCGTTTTGCTGTCGATTTTGTAAAAAGGTTAGAAAGTCTAGCTGTTTTTAGTATAATATATTCATTTCAATCATATTGAGTGAGTTACTTACATTAAATCCAGTTGCAGGCGTCATAGGACAAGCCACTTTTTTTATTATGGACGCAGAACTAGTGTGCAACTGTAGAAATTGTCGGAAATTATTAACCACGGGTCAAGCTTGGGTCACGTCTTGTTCTCACGTGTTTTGCTATGCGGACGGGGAAAAACTTATCGGTAAATCTATTCATAAAGGCTGTAGAATGTATTATTGACATATATGCCCATAAAGACACCTTTTCAGTACGCATAAACACTATTACTCATATTATACCAGCCATAGGTCTTAAACATTTCTAACTTTCCGATTACAGCCAATGAAAAGAAATGTCCGGTGTGCAACCACCAGTTTACCGGCAAGATGGACTTGGTTCGATTCGATCTTAACCCATCGGAGGCGTATAAGTCAATGGTGTTGTGCGGCCAGAAACCAGACGTCGTTCTAGATGTTTGCAACAGAGCAATTGCATTTTGGAATTTCCAAATGCGACAGGAAACATTGTACAGAGTAATTGAATGAGCGCCACCTAATGTATTTTGACTGAAACTTTTAGTCGTCTGTAGTAAGAATATTTATGTCTTATCTAATTGGTGAGGAAACACAGGGGGTATTTATTATCACTTGGAAATGCATACGATTTTCTGATGCCGTCCCGTTTGCTGACGGAAACGCTGTTGCTGATTAAGTTTCACAAAATATTGGTGATGTCTAATTCTGATAAGTGCCTTGCCTAATGACACAACCGTCAAAGCAAGAGGCTGGTTTTAATATTATTTTATTTTTACCGGGCTAAGTTTTGAACCCTTGATATGTTCGTCACCTAGACAGTTTTGTAAAAATTGGTTTCTATGTATCGCTAAGACACATGACATGACCGTTGAAAGTGATGTTAGTCGCCTCTTGGTTTGACCAAAACTGCTTCACCAGCACGACACATGGTAGCATCTAGCATGAAACCATGAATGTTTAATACGACCGATACATACATCAAAATTCTGTGAAACTAAATCAGCAGAAGACTCTCTGTCATATATACATCACACCACGTGTTATAGGAGTATGAGTCGAAGAAATTAAAGGAGAAATATTCCAAGATGGAACAATACTGCAACAAACTGGTTTCAAATTGGAAGATTCAGTCCAAAGCGTTGAGCGCTGAACTCCAGACTACCAAGGTCGAGTTAAAGGAAGTGAAAACGAAATTTACAGAGGTGAAAAGATGAGTAGTTTTAGTTTACTTTATTCATATTTTGCCTTGTTTTAAATGACAACAATATAAACAAAATCTCGGCACAGCAACAGGGACAGACGGGTGAACGAACAGTCATTGAAACACGTCATCAAAAAAAGATATAAATTTAGCGGAGGCGGTCTTTAAAACTAGGTGACAAAACAATGATTTGAAAACAAAAAAATAATAAAGATCAAAGGTTATAAAAGTTATGTTTTAAAAAGCCGCGATTGAATTTACGTATAGTCTTATTTGACAGGTGAACTCTTTGCTGCGTGAGAAAAACAAGAATCTGCAAAAGATCCAAGCGGCGTACAGCGCCCAGAAACGAACTTCCATCTCAGTACCTCCTCAAGAGCCAACCAGGTCAAACTTTACACCGTGGCAAGATATGGAGACGCAGGATACAGTTTCACCCAAACGTTCTTCACTATCCGACTTCGTCATGCATTTCAGTGAGTTTATAATCTTGATTTTCCAGGAACTCTCATGCCAGCTTATTGAGTTTAGTAATCTATAAAATAGCTAAAGGGTCCAGGCAAAGGCGACGCTCTGTTTTTTAAGGCGCTTTTGAAACTTTTTTTTGAGTTTTTTGAACTCATTATTCGCTGTTATATTTTTATACAGCATTCCATATATGAATCAATGGTTAACCACTGGGTCACAGAACCGTACTGTTTTTACCCGAATTTGTTTCAAACACTTGAAGGGCTCGTTATCAAGACCGATTTTTGTATATAATTCGGTGTATGTATCAATAGCGTAAACCATTCGACAATGCGACTTCTGATGCGTTTACTTATTGAGTTAATCTGCATAACAGAAAATACAGTAAGTGGATTTTACCTTAACCAAATGGTTCACTGACTTAAAACAAAACTCAATGTCTCCATTGAATTAAACACAATTTATAAGGCGACTCGACTGCAGACACGTACTATTCTCACGACTGTTCATGATTTCAAAATAGTCGGCATTTCAGTGTGCGACCTACGGTTTAAACAAAGTTCAGAAAATCGAACACATTAAAAAGATATGAATGGTACTGTCGTGTGACCGAATGGTTAACGCGACTAATACATATATCGACCGCTTATTCAAAAACGATCATGGTCATGAGACCGTCATTTGTTTTAAATATAGCGGGCAAAAATAAACGATTTGATTACGATTAAAAATTTAAACATGCGAACTTGACTAAAACCTTCACTGGTTCGAAACAATAAGATTAACAGGTGCATTAATTTGTAACTATATGATTGACAGATACATTGATTGGTAACAATTTGATTGACAGGCGAGAAAAGTGGCATGTCGCCACCCCAGCGCGACCCCGGAGGCTTTAACGCCGAGGAATTCTGTTACAATGCATCTCACCCACCGTCTCCATGCCCAATTTTCAACCAGCCCATGTCTACCAACAGAACTCCGATCAAAGGTGACATGTCTGTAAATCTCATCAAACGAACTCAACGAGTTGTTGAGCTCTAGTTTAGACCGTTGTTGGAACGAAAGCTTTCGCTAGCTAGTCGGCTGTGACCTTGGTTAAGGCACTTAGCTGACATTACCTAATCCCAGGAGATTAATGGGTTGAACTGAAACAGTAGCAAGTATCAACTTATCGATAATATGCAACACACTGTACAATAGATGCTATAACCCGATCGTGGGTGATCTGATAAATGCTCGTGTTACAATTCTCACTAGTTTTTCCATTCACGAAAATATGTATGCTGTTTATATGTGATAAAATTGGGAGCTAAAATAAAGGACCACGGTTGAACTCTGTGATATGGGTATTTAAACAGTCGCTTGTACGGGCTTCAAAGCAAATCGTAACGTTTTGATTTTCCATTGAATATCTGCATAGTTGGGAGTTAATACCTGGAATGCAGGAATACTGTATATCATTACGTACATCAAATGATTATTATGTTAGGATGGGCTATGTAGTTTTTTACCACCTATTAACGTTAAACGAACCATCTGATTTTGGTTCCTTGTGCGAAATACATTAAACGAGGTTTTCATCTCAGAAAGTGGTTTCCCAAGAAAACTCTTCTAGTAGAGGAATGGCCAAAACGCGTGTTCGAAAATGAAGTTTTCTGGAGACAGAAACGTTCGCATGCTCGCCGCCTATCTTTATATATTCCACTGTAATCTCCAGTTCTTTACATTTAATCACAATCGTTGCGTATTAATAAAGTGTTGTTGATATGAATCTAGGCGCCAACTCGCGGTTTTCCTGGGGTGCATGAACTTACAGATTTTAAGGATGACAGAAAGTAGACAGAAACTGAGTTTATTAGCGAAATGCTATTTGCCGTATGAGCTCAAATAAAATCTAATGAGAAATACACCAAGCGTATTCGGGCAGTTAATGTAAAACGTCAAATATCAACCATCGCGATAGAGAAATAGGAACAGACGAAAAAACGATGGCTCAATAAGTTTCCCGGTTATTGCGGATGTAAGCAGCACATTTACTTGCATATACGACGAAGGACAAAATAGATTTGTTCAGTTTCTCGCATATCAAGTACTGCAAGACACCAGGTTTCAAGTCAGGAGAAAGATAGATTTTGGCGAAATACCAGGCAAAAAGGGTTAAAACTATAAATAAGGAATAAAACACTAGGAAGACAGGCAAAGCGATTATTCGACTAACTATTAAAAAAGTGATTTGTTACTTAAAATAAACAGTGAATTTGGAATGAATCTTTGGGTACCTAAAAGTGTGTAAACTTGCGTCACAAATTTCCAAGCGGTTTGATTATTGGGTTTGTATCGGTCGGCATGCCAGCGTGGTAACACTGTATCGCACAAATTGAAAGAAACGGCGTAAATAAGCGCTGAAATTTCCTATTTGGCTTTAAAATAATTCGATATTAAGCGCCACAGCTCATGTCACATTGCGTGCCGTGGCTGATGACACATTGCATGCCGTGGCAGATGTCAGATGCCACATTGTGTGTTATGGCAGATGACACATTGCATGCCGTGGCAGATGTCAGATGCCACATTGTGTGTTATGGCAGATGCCACATTGCGTGTTATGGCAGATGCCACATTGCAAACCATGACCAATAACATAGGAGGCAGCAGGGAAGACAAGTTCACAGTGGACTACAGAGCAGACTGGAGGTTATCCACCCAGTCAATCGCAGCTTGTTCATTCTCAGCAATGAAGTGATATTGCCGCTTTGATAATTTTACCTGGAATGATAAAATGGGCCTAATATACAGGCATGGACCTGGTATGTCAAAAAAATAGATTTTTTAAGCTATTTTTAAAAAAAAAACAACACATGGTTCGGATTCGGTTCTTGTGGGGACAAAACAACTGCTCTAAACTGGTCTTAAGTATTTCAGTTTGCACACCCAGTAAACTCGAAATTTAAAATTATAACATTTAATAATAATTTTAGGAAATATGGCAAATAAATATACATGCAGGTCAGTCCAGGCGCATGGGACATCAATTCAATGCTCTAACTCCCTTTATGTCCTGCAATAGCTCTTGTAACCTGATGGTGGGCACGAGGTGATCTGACGATTGCCCGTGTGTTAAACCCCTTGGTTTTCCCATTCACGGGGATAAACATGAATATCCCATATTTTTGGATTAATTACATTAGGTTGTCTGTTTCCTATTTTGGTTTGACTGTTTAGTTCAAACAGCTGATGGATAACAGGGTTTTGAATGCATCAAATTTACCTCAAAGAAGGATTTTGATGAAGTCCCTTTAGGGGCTCCTGACAATGGGTCAACGAGTTCGACCGATTCAAGTTCTTTCAGATCGATGATGCTTTTACAAACGTTGTCGCCTTGCGCCTCATATTGTCGGAGCTGTCAGTTAAATATATTTTGGTCATATGGGAGGGGTAGTTGCATTGGTGAGGGGTAACTCAGTAGTAAAAAGGGGTTAACCGAATGTTACCAACTCATTGTAGTAAATGTTAGCAACGCATAAGTATGGAATTCACTTGTATACATTAGAACTTAAAACCATTTCTCCGGCAACTTGAAAGTGTACATGTGAGGTGTATATAGAAGTTCTACCTCAATGGTTACCCACCAACCTTTAAAAAAGGTCACCCATCAACCCTCAGACAGCTACCCATCAACCTCAGAAACTACCCAAGCACAAGTTTACCCACCAAACCATACATACATACCTCATGCTTGGTCGTATCAAGCACAAAGAACCGTGGTTTCCACCCCTTCATATAAGCCCCTTGCTTCCACAAGATTCCCTCGTATGTTCGAACCTGTTAGGTTGGAGGGATGATATTAACAACGTCAATGACCATAGGTTCATCTTTCCAAGACCCTTCTGGTCAGTAAAACAGTCATTCAATGTGGTAATTTTGCAAAGGAATGAATGAATAACAAATAGTGGACAGTGTTATAGAAAGCTTTGTGAAGGTTAAGCATTGAGGAAATAAATTGTTTAGACAGTTTTAAAGGAGCGATTACGGTCCAAGTGTTTAAACCAACTGATTGTATTTAATGTGGAAATTGTGTGTTGCTTTATTGTGCAGCAAATGAAACATGTTTATCTTGTACAGAATATTGTGCAGGGTGCATCCTGTACTGGCTTGTCGTGCGCTGTGAGCATCTCGTGCAGGGTGTACTTAATATGGGTAGAACGGTGGGGTCAGATAGTGCAGGGTGTTTAATAATTTCAGTGTATATACTGTGATATCCTTTGATCGATTAGCATGTTGGTTTACTGCGTTGCCTTTTTGGTCGAAAAGTTGCAGGTTTGAAACTAGTCACTAGCCAGTCCATGTTCTTAGGCAAAGCATTTCACAGACATTACTTAAACCCAGTGGAATGATGGGTTCTACCAAATTGACAGAATCTTTGAATGATACACACTGCAATACTTCCGGTAACCCCACGGTGGGTGCAGGGTAATCTGACGCCCTTGTTTTAACGCTGCTTGTTTTCCAATGCACAGGGATAAACATGAATATCCTATCCTTATTTTTATTCAATAAAAATTTGCATTCAGTACCAACCTCTGGTTTGGTGTTGGTTTGGAACTGGTTGTACATGGAGGCCGTGTCCATAGTGTCGTTGACCGGGTGAACCATAATGTCGGGGGGGGTTGGCCCAGTTTTCCGACTGAACACTCACCTCTCTGATGGCTGCACGCTGTTAGGGGGTGGCGGTTAGGGGGGGGTCGGTATTTAAATATAAACTAAAAAATTTAAAAACTAAGGAATTGAGATTATTTAAAAGTAACGATCAAAGGTGGGTATGAGATGGTGAAATTAAGGTATGAAAACATAAGAAATGTCATTTTCACCAAAACTTTCAAGCGCACTTAAAACTTAAAATTTAAAACAAGGGATGTTGTTAATGCCTTCCTTTCATCCAATAGAGCTCAGTGATTTTTTAGGATATATGTTCGAACAACACTGAAAGTACGGAAAAAGGGAAAACTGCTCACTAAAACTATGAAAACTAATTCAAACATTACTCCAAACACTAATCTCAAAACCAGAACTTACCATAACTTTACCTCTAACCCTAACCCTATTATCAAGAGTGTTGCCTATTCGAACACAACTGTGCTTGAGACAGAACCTTGTATAAAGCATGCACTACAGGTGATTGGATGAAAGAAGGGGGTTAAACTTAGGATGATTGGGGTGAGTGGAACTGATATGGTTGGGGTGAGGGGAACTGAGGGAGATTATCTACCCCCATATAAGGTGTGGATGCCAGTGAGGTCAGCGCGAAGGATACGGATCGAATACGTGGAACAAGAAGCTGCTGGGAAGCGAGGAAGTCCAGCGCCTGAGTGGTCGTGGGGTTAAGTAATGGGATCAGTTGGGAAAAGGAGATTCGGAAATAAAATTTAGACAATTTTAACCAAAAATTTTAACTAAAAATTTAGAAAAGTGAGACGAAAATTTTAACCAAAAACTTAGAAAAGTAAGACGAAAGTTTTGACAAAAATTATTACAAACAAATGTTAAGACCAGAAATCAAAAGGAAAAATATTATAAATTTGCAAAAAAAATATTTACTGAAACTATTGTTGATTTTATCCACAAATCTCATTTTTATTTATTAGCATTTCACTATTAAAAAATTATCTTTGTAACAACAATACAATGAGATCGAAAGAGAAAGGTTTTTTAAAAAAGAAAATTTGGCAGGAAAGTTAGTAGTTTGTTAGTTATGAGGGTGACGGGGTTATTTGTTGGGATGAGAGGGGTGAAACAGGAGCAGCCGACAGAGAACTGAACGGGGCGGCAACTTACTAGCGGGACAAGTCTACGTTTAGGATGTGGAAGATTCTTGAATGAAATGTCGAGAGTTTAGATGGGTTAGTATGTGGGGAGTTGAGGCATATGGGGTGTCACAAATGTATTTTGACCCCATGGGTAAAGTGATCACTGTGTGGGTAAAACAGCCTACCCATGGGTAAAATGGATTGGTAATACAACTAATAAACTGGTCAGCCATAAAACTATTAAAGAAAGTTTTGTTGAAAAGTCAGCACTCAAACCAACTATTTGATCGTCCCGGTACCCTGGGGGTATGTTTGAATCGTTTGAAATTAAATAAATCACATATTGGACACATTGTAATGGCTTTGTTAACCAGACTGTGGGTACAAGGTAATTAAGGATTGTTAGCACGATAAAGACATTGTCCCTTCCATTGGAATAAACAGAAACCCCATTTCTTTCTCTGTGTTAGGCGATCACTCAAATTATGCCGCATACAGCAATACAAAATAAAATGTTGACGAGAATTTTTCCACAGAATGATCAGCGATTTGAGTCCTTAGCGCATTAACTACAATTTGCAAAAAAACTTTAAAAAAATAAATATATATATATATATATATATATATTGAGCCACCTATAATAAAACATATTAATATATTTGGCCACAGTTAAAAACCAACAAAACACCCTAATATATTTGGCCACCCAATAAAAAAAACTTTGTATTTATATATATGGCAACCCGCAATAAAACACACTTATACATTCGGCCACAGTTAAAAACCAGTAAAACACACTAATAAATTTGGCCAACAACATAATTAGACCTTATTTTGAGACTTAATAAAGTTTTATTAAAGTCGGTTTCAAAATACCACCCTCCTGTGAGGCCAGCTTCAATAACCAACTGATCGAACAAAAACACTAATACGTTCAGTCACCCGACTGTGAGCATGTGTTATTCTAACGGGCAGCTGTACAATTACATCACTTCCCATAGGGATGACATTATATCCTGTGCGACGAAAAAGGCTAAATACCACATGCTCAGTGTCGGTCGCTGAATGTATTAATGTGCAATGAAAATAGTTGAAACACCTAAAACGGTGAAATAATTATTCTGTGATAAACGACATACACAAATAATACGACATATCTGACATATACAAGTGTTATGCACAACATATACGAATAATATGGTATATATCACATATATACGAATAATATGGGATATATCACATATATACGAATAATATGGGATATATCACATATATACCAATAATATGGTATATATCACATATATACAAATAACCTTGATCACATATACAAAAATATAGAGATATACGAAAACATGACATGTTGCAATGTTTGCCTAGGAAATAATTAACATGTGCTGGTACAGATCGTGGAGGTTACAGCGCAAACAACTTTAAGATTTGGTTCCGACCACCAAAGCACTTACCTTATGGATGACGTTCACGGTTGTGAGTTTGTGCATTTCCCTGACTTCACTTCGCGCCTGCATGGTTTGTTCCGGAACCTTCCGCTGCAAGGTCAATGGGTTCAAGAACTCGCAAATATTGACGCAAATACATTTCAACGAGTTTTTTTTATCTCCAGGGGATTTTTTTGTGGAGAAAAATGGTGATAAATTTCGGAGAAAATGTGCCAGACTTTGCCCGTGTTTGCGCAATATTTGCTGATAATGACTAAAATTCAAGAAAAGTCAAGACGCCATACATTAAACATTGTAGTTTTTATCGCGGGTGGGGGTTTTCGGGTGAAATATGGTGAGAAAATTTGCCCAATTAAGCTTCGGCCATGTTTGCGCAAAACTTGCTGATAAAGTTACAAATGCAACCAAGATGTATTGAGCAGTTGTGAGATTGAAGAAAGTAAAAAAAAATTGTCCTAGCACAAATGCTGGGTTTATATATATATCAAGAAAATTGCGCCTGATTATTAAGAACCAAAGAATTGCATCAATTGTTAGAGTAAAAAGTGCAAAAAAAAAAAAAAAAAATTTCTCACCCTTCGCGGGGTCGATTGGTTGACAGCTTTCCACGTTGACTCCCAGGGGTCAACTGGGACCCCTAATTCTGTCTGTAGCCGATCAATTTGGCTGAGCAGCATTCTACAACATATGGGTGATTAATTGGATCCCGCGGGTAGTGAGGGATGACATACAATATTAGCTAAATTCATAGCATTCAATAATATAGAATCTCAGCTGCAGTTTAAACATATCATAGCTGAA
>CH002554.1:706262-716526 GCA_000149265.1 Ciona savignyi | reverse complement strand
ACTGGGGTAAAAGGGGCTTTAGTGGTGCTGCAATACGGCTGGATGTGGCGGTGAATGTTTTGCTATTTTTTTTATCTTTTCACAAAATTTATCAAGCATGGAATGGGGCTGGAAGTGGCATTGGTGTGGATCTGGTCGTGGCGCAGGGATTGAGGCGTGGGATATGGCACTGGATGTGGTGCAGGACACAGCACTGGAAGTGACCCTAGATTGTGCACTGGAATGGTGTTGAACTGCTGGGATATGGCACTAGAATGGGGTTAAATGTGGCGCTGAAAGTTTCCCTGTGATAGAACTAGGGTGGAGTTGGATGTGGCGCTGAAAGTGGCCTAGAAATGGGGTTTTAGTACACCTGATACAGTGCTGCAGAGTAGCTGACAAAACTTCCCGAGGTGATCTTGTGCATGTCAGCATACTGGATGCATTTACATTATGTACAGTTTTTTACCTGCATAAAGTTGGTTCCTGGTTCCCTATTCTGTTGTTCAAAACAATCTGTAATTTATTTATATCACATATTAATACATTAGCCTATATATTTAAACAAAATCGAGAAATTAGGTTAAGTTCGTGCATAAAGGACTAATACGTAGCCTAGGTCTACTCTATAGGCTACGCTATAACATATACACCAGATAAATTCAAAAGAATTGTTAGGCAAAGGCTATTATAATTAACACAATGATTTAAATATAAACGCTAATACTAAAAATTGCATAATAAACCATTCGGATTAATTAAAGGCTGCATTGCGACTACTTCTGAGCTACGTTACGAGCTTACGCTTCAAAGCGCTAAGTCTGTAACACACGTTACCGTGTTATACCGTAGGCCGCTTTAAAGCGCTAATCCTGCGGTACCGTAGACGCTTCGAAGCGACTAAGTATTGACGAATCGGGTGTTTTAAGGGTCATCTGATAGCCGGCAACCTTGTAGCAATTTCGCCATTATGTATTATATTATTTGCTTTTGGGGTGCATTATACAGATTTGCTTTATTTTTTTAACATAGCCTGTAATCCGGCTTAGGAAACTTCTGTTTCCTGACTTATCCTTTTCTCACGGACCACGTGTTGTGCCGCCTTTTTTGTGTCCACTAACCCGAGATCCTGAGCAAGGTTTCTGCATACCACCCTAAGTATATAAACTGACGCAGTGTCAGGTATGTTAACACGCCAGTCCGAGTCGAGGTGTAGTTTAGGTGCAGACGTGCTTTGACATTATTGCAATTTCAATGTCTTATAAATGTGTGAATAAGCTCAAATGAGTTATTTTACAAAACTGGTGTAAGGCGTCTTTGTCGACCTTCGAAGAGGGCAAGCCGGTCACCTCAGATAAAGTTACAGAACTTTAAAAATAGATTCAATCATGACGTACAGGAAGGGATGGGCACGCGCTAAAATTAATGTTAACCATTTTTGGTGTTGTTTTATCGGCGTAAGGTAGTAGGCTACATAGTTAGTATTCCTCATTATAGTATTACCTTGTAGAAGGTGTTTATCAATTATACAATGTTGCTTATTTTAAAAACTTAGTACGATTTGAATGAAGTGTTGGCATGACATCATTACAAGCTTTGTAGTTGTTTCTGAAAAAATATCTCTACTTCCTGTTACGTATATGCACGAAATGCATATACCAGTAATCTTGTAACTGTAAGCGATTTTATGACTAATCCAGCACCAGCGTTAACTATTTATATAAATGTCTAAATATAAACTGAAAGTTATCAAAAATAATTAAGTTCTATTATTTTTTGAATTTTAGTTAGCTATACTGAGCACTTACCCATTATTCTGTGAATTTTGTTGGACCAAGTATTATCATGGTAAGTCTACTGTTACTGAGTTTCATTGTAGTAAAGAACCTTAACGTCTTTTAGCGTATACTGGTCCAGCCAGGCAGCTTGTAGTGTTACTTAGTATACAGTTAGTCGAATGGTTGTGGATTCGAAACCATCCCCCGTCTGGTTAGTTGTAAACTTTGGCATGGCAATTTGGGGACATTGCCTGAACCCAGTAGATGAATTGGTTGTACAACACTAAAGCAGTATGCATCTTATTCGCACTTCGAAAGGTATCTGGATAGGAAGCAATAGGAATAAATGATATTATAGCCATAATTTCTATGTAGGGTTTCGTCAAATTAAGTGTTATATTTGCCTATTGATTAGCACTTTTTTTTCCCGACGACTTCCTAGCTAACAGAAATTCGGTATGACTTCAAACAGTAAGACGAACAAATTTTAACTAATTCTGGCGATATTGCAAACACACGATCTCAGCTTACATACAAGTGACGTCAGTAAACCAAATCGGTGAGCGCAAACATAGGATAGAATAGGATATTTATCTTTATCCCCGTGAATGGGAAAACCAAGGGGGTTAACACACAGGCAATCGTCAGATCACCTCGCGCCCATCGTCGGGTTACCGGAGCTATTGCAGTGTGTTGTATATGATAGACACGTTCCTTCAATTTGGTAGAACCCATTAATCCGCTGGGTTCAGGCAATGTCCGTAAAGTGCCTTGCCCAAGGACACAACCGTCTAGCTAGCGACCAGTTTCGCACCTGCAACCTTTCGATTGAAAGACGACGCACTTAACCGTTAGACCAACGGGCCGGACATCAACGATGGCGAATTTGCTACAGATGTCTCACGCGATTTATAGATAACGCCAAACATTACATTGCAGTGATTGGCATAAGTTTTTTTAAATAACCATAATTAACCCCTAATAACTTTTATAAAATTAACCTATTAACCTCAAATTTCCACAGACCTACTATCAAAGCAAAGGCGAAAAGGTAATTATTTTTCGGTTATAATGGTTATTATGTGCTCTTGTTTTTCAATTAAGAACGTTATATCTTATATATATATGTATATATATTAAATATATATATATATATAATTAGTATAAAAAATGATAACCATAGTTAAATATTTTAATGTAGATTTCTGTCATGGGTATTCGATAACCATGAATAAATTCTTTAATGTGGAATGATCAATTATACATTTGTGTTATAGTAAGATTATTAAATGAAATAAGTTAATTGTTTTATCGAAATCTGTCCTCAGCACGAGAAGGGAGAATTTAAATGCTTCGATCATGTTACCCTTTGGGTGGGCAATGCCAAACAGGTTTGCTGAACATTTGCTTTGAATTTTTTTTTAATTTTAAGCTTTGTTTGTTCACGAGATGTATTGCTGTGCACGACTGTGGGCATGAGGTGTATTACTAAGCTCGGCTGTGGGCATGAGATGTATTACTGAGCTCGACTGTGGGCATAAGGTGTATTACTGTGCTCGACTGTGGGAATGATGTGTATTACTGTGCTCGACTGTGAGCATGAGATGTATTACTGTACTCGACTGTGGGCATGAGGTGTATTACTGTGCTCGACTGTGGGCATGAGGTGTATTACTGTACTCGACTGTGGGCATGAGGTGTTTTACTGTGCTCGACTGTAGGCATGAGGTGTATTACTGTGCTTGACTGTGGGCATGAGGTGTATTACTGAGCTCGACTGTGGGAATGATGTGTATTACTGTGCTCGACTGTGGGCATGGGGTGTATTACTGTGCTTGACTGTGGGCATGAGGTGTATTACTGTGCTCGACTGGGGGCATGAGGTGTATAACTGTGCTCGACTGTGGGCATAAGGTGTATTACTGTGCTCGACTGGGGGCATGAGGTGTATTACTGAGCTCGACTGCGGGAATGATGTGTATTACTGTGCTCGACTGTGAGCATGAGATGTATTACTGTACTCGACTGTGGGCATGAGGTATATTACTGTGCTCGACTGTTAGCATGAGCTGTATTACTGTGTTCGACTGCGGGCATGAGGTTTGTTACTATGCTCGATTGTGGGCATGAGGTGTATTACTGTGTTCGACTGTGGGCATAAGTTGTATTTAGTTCTGTGCATAAGATAACCTGGTCCCACATAGGCAGCATCCCACTACTGCACTCACATGGGGTTCGAACCATACGCTTACATGGGCTTGGAGACGGGGGAACGTAACATTGTCTCTCATGTTGTCAGGTTTGTGTTTGCATATTTTGGTCCATCATGTGATACCAATACTCTTATAGCATCATATGTTTTAAATTTTTATTATTTACGTATTTTTTTATGTAGACAAAATTGTGTCATTTTTATGTTTTCAGGCAAAATTCTGTAGTTTTTGTATTCAAATCTGCACTGATCCCGGGCAACACAGAGTTTGGCAAACACATTGAGAAACATGGGGATGCGGTGAAAGACGTCGCCTTTACAGTCGAAGATTGTAAAGCACTCGTACAGGTACTGCTTTTTTAAAATAGGTTAGTTTAAATTTAATTATTTTTGGCACCAGTATTAAATAGCAACAAATTGAGCAAATCAGAAAAGACGGCAAAACAAACAATCATTAAAACATGTTTAAAGATAAATAAGTGTTAAAATAAATATATAGCAGATGTGGCCACCTAACATAGTCATAACTATAAACCCTTAAAGGGGAATGAAGTCAATTTAAGAATATTCTTAATAAATGGAAAAAAATACGCTGATTTCAAAAATCAAATCAGTTTCTTCCAATATTTTTTTGTTAAAGAGTTATGAGCAAATATGCATTTTATTTTATGTTAGGGGATTTCCCGTATTACGTCACTGACGTTGTTGAGATTTCGTGCCTATATGCATTGTATACAATCATGTGCCAGTTTAGAGGTGAATTAGTAACATAAGCGCCTGCAGGAGCGTTGTATTTTCGTTTTTTTTATGGAGACTTAGCATAACACTTGTCATATAGCCTAACTGAACCAATGTACCCGCGTGACAGCTTACCTTAAGCGCGCTCATTCAGGCCTGCACGATCCTGGACCTAAGCTGAATGCTGAGGTATACAGGTCTCGTATTTAAATGACTTTAGAATAATAAGTCTTAGCAATTTATATCATAAATCATAGAAGTGAAGACAGAACAAGAAAACTAGAACAGGAGGCAGTAAACTGTAACTGCCAGCAATTTATAGAAATAAACCAGCCATCAATCAAAGATCAGACTATGCGGTGGGAACAGCCTATTTCTTTCATGATTGTTGCTTTTCAAGTATATAGCCATAATCTGCAACGTAGACTAGCAATGTTGTTATCAACCCTTAGGCTACAAACTGAGAGTGTGAGAGATTTGGTATACATATGCATAGAAGTTTTAACATTTTCTTTTGTTTTCTTCATTTCTAGAGTAAATTTAAGTTAATGTTGTAACACTAAAATGGATGACAGTTTTCAACATTCTGGCATGGATGAAAGAAGTTTTTATTGTACACAATAAAACAACACAAATTTAGTCATGTGCGTTTGAACCAACGAAAACGTCTGAAAGTATCTTTGAAGATGCAAGCCCCATAGAAGAAAATGTTTATTTAGAAACATTACCTATTGACATGACTTGGTGCCGTTGCAAAAACTGTATTCTTATGGACACACCGCAAGAATGTTTATGCTGCATGAATGTACATGCATTTGTGCACAAAATAATGCCAGACTGGACTTGCATTACTAAAAGCCCTTATTTTTCATTTATCTGCTTGGATAAAGAAGTTCTTGAAGTTGCACTTGATGTACTGGGTTGATCACTATGTTTAAAATCATAATCAGAAAAATTAAAAATTGTTGGAACTGTATTTTTTACCAAGTGGTTTGTTTTCATCATCTTGTCTACTCCATTGGAGTCAAATACAATTTTACTATGATAATCCTTGTCACAAATATGTGCACTACACACTGCGGTTCTTTTTCCAGGTAGTTTAGAACGCTTGCATTGTTGTATCCATTGCTTCAACCGTTTTTTGTCGTTGTGAGGAAATCGATGGAAGAGCACAGGTGGATTGGAATTTCGTGTGTTGTAATAGAAATTTGTACATCCTGGAGCAAAACAATATACTCCAATCACTCTTTCTTCCTTCTCAGTGGCTTAACTTTAGGCATTTTACAATATCTAATAAAAGAACTAAATTAGAAATGTGGTATATTCTTATTATCTTATTTGGGTAGTTAAGTAAAGATCTATTATATATATTCTTCACTTACTTATCTGAGTGCTTGCTGTGTACTTATTGTCAGACTACACATCAGCTACTCAACTGTGGATTAACTGGTTTTTGCAATAAGTGGTATTCTCAACCAGTAGGCTAATGCTCAGTTTCAATAACAGCAGACATTAAATGCACCACATACACAACAGCAAAACATTATACAAACAACCAAGGTAAACGATGAAAGAAATAGGCTTTTCCCACCGCATAGTCTAGCCTTTGCCTAATGGCTGGTTTATTTCTATAAATTGCTGGCAGTTACAGTTTAATGCATTCTGTTATAGTTTTCTTGTTCTGTTTTCACTTTTATTATTTATGATATAAATTGCTAAGACTTATTATTCTAAAGTCATTTAAATACGAGACCTGTATACCTCAGCATTCAGCTTAGGTCCAGGACCGTGCAGGCCTTAATGACCGCGTTTAAGTAAGCTGTCACCATGTACATTGGTTCAGTAAGGCTATATGACAAGTGTTATGCTAAGTCTCCATAAAAAAAGGAAAATACCACGCTCCTGCAGGCGCTTCTGTTCATAATTCACCTCTAAACTGACACATGATTGTATACAATGCATATAGGCACGAAATCTCAACAACGTCAGTGACGTAATACGGGAAATCCCCTAACATAAAATGAAATACATATTTGCTCATAACTCTTTAACCAAAAAATATTGGAAGAAACTGATTTGATTTTTGAAAACAGCGTATTTTTTTCCATTTATTAAGATATTCTTAAAATTGACTTCAGTTCCCCTTTTAATCCGTAAAAGCCATTAAAAGAACCAATGACAAAGATAAATTGTCATTAGTTGTAAAATATTCATGTATTTCCCAGTGAATGAAAAAACGTGAAGGGCGTATTACATAAACAATGGTTAGATTACCTCTTTAAAACATAAAAAGCATTACCACATAGGCAATCATCAGATTACCACTCGTCCGACCGTCCACCAAATTACCTCGGCCGCCCAATATTTGGCCCACCCTTGAGTATACAAATAAAGCAACCATTGACAAACTAAAAACCACATACCGACACCAATTATAATGTTCAATCTTGCAGGCCACGAAATCTAGAAGCAAGGTGTCAGTTGTAAAGGAGATGTGGACGGAAACGGACGAGCACGGATCTGTAAACTTCGCCGTCGTACAAACCTACGGAGACACCACCCACACCCTGGTGGAAAGGATGGGGTACAAGGGGCTGTTTCTTCCCGGGTATAAACCGCCTCTCTTTGTACCAGCCATCTACAAAACATTGTAAGCATATATTTTACTCCATATTATATGGAGTTGGAATATTATGGCAATGCTGATTGGCGAGTCAGCCATTATTATGTGGTTACTGGTTACCACACGCACTAAGTCTAGTTGCCACAACCTGAAATACTTGTTTTTAATTTTTAAAACTTGGGTGTTATGTCCTCATCCAAATGTCATAAACTGTTTTACTTTTGTAATTCCATGATGAGATCCTTTTCTGTGTAAGTGTGTTCTTTTTAAATTTTTTTTTTTTAATAAAGCAGTAAGAAAAAAACTAAATTTGATGTTTTATATGCAACTAATAAAACTTTTATTATAAGTTGAGAAATAGTAGATTGATTGGACCGGATGGGTGGTTGGTTCGATTTACCCTAACCATTATTCATCCTGTTTTCTCCTTTCTACCATTGCATTCATCCAATGCTTCACAGTAATTTTTTTTGCAACCTTACTGTGTGCACACGGTCTGTTGAAACCCCATATTACAATAACTGTTATTGTTTTCTCCATGACTTCATCGACCACATAGTAGGAAACCAACCCGACAACAAGTTGGATTCTGTCAGCCAGTGGTATGCCCAACTTTATTGTTTTTATATATGGATAGGATATTCATGTTTATCACTGTGGTGGAAAATTGCAATGTGTGTTAGTATACCTACATTCGTCAGATTACATCTGCCCGCCGTTGGGTTACCGGAGCTTTTGCAGTGTGTTGTGTATGATTCAGACATTCCTTTCATTTGATAGAACCCACCAATCAACTGCGTTTAACCAATGTCTTGCCCAGGGACATTACCGAATAGTTAACGACCGGTTTTTAACCTGCAAACTTTCGGCTGAAAGACGCCGCACTAACCCACCAAGCTAATCGGCCAGACTATAATGTCCATTTTTCATTGACGCCAGTTGAACTTAATCACAAGAGAATCCATGGTTACCATCAAGCAGTTCAGATACTGCAGCTATTGCAGTATGTGTGATTAATTTTGGCAGAATTCGTTATTCCACTGGGTTTGGGCGATGTTCGAGCTTCCTTGCCTAAGAACACAGCAGTCAAGCCAATGACAAGTTTTGATTCTGCAACCTTTTGGCTGAAAAGCGAATTGGAAAACACAAGGGATATTATTATATAAGCAATCTGGAACTTTGATCACTAGCCATCTTTGCGTTTATAGGGTAGGATAGGTCCTGTTACAGACATTAGTTATTATGTGCGGTTACATTAGTTTGAAAACATAACTGCCCACGTTAGGTACTGACCACGTTGAGTTTGTCGCGTTTCAAGTCTTGATTCCTGATAGACGTGACTATTGTCGGTTACTAAACTCTAAAGGTCTGCAGTTAATCTAAAGCGCGATCAGAATAACACACAACTTCAATTTGCAACACTACCGCTTTGTTTACTGTACATTTTCCAACTCCCACCTCTCATGAAAAACATCAGAACGAACGACAATAACTTATGCATTGTGACCTCACATAGCCACGGTAATAATTTGAAAAACACAACGTTTTAAAGTAGGTTGCGCAATACAAAAACATAATTAAACTCTAGTTTGTGACAGAGTTAATAACCACATTTAGTTGCTGACCGCCAGACTTATATTGCCCATCGTCATACTGGCTACTATATAAACGAAAGTGTAATACCTAATACCAACACTTAGTGGCCACCAAATCCCCCATGATCTCCATCCCCTAGGTACGAGAAGAACTTATTATTCCACCGGTTCTGGTCGATCGACGACGACCTGATGCACACGGAGTACAGTGCGCTCCGGTACACGATCGTCACGAACCACCAGGAGACCATAATGATGCCGCTCAATGAACCCGCTCCTGGAAAGAGAAAGAGTCAGATTCAGGAATATTGCGATTACAACGACGGAGCGGGGGTGCAACATATTGCGCTTAGCACAAATGACATTATTAAAGCGGTGAGTAGGTTTAGTTTATTTTTTAATGAAAACTTGCGACCTTCTATAAAAAATTAAAAACCGGAAATATATGGTAGAATGACAGTCGCCAAAACGCTTCTTTTCTTTACTCAAAATTTATTTATTTATTGAAGTAATGTCAGATGTTGATCCCGAACCTATTGGTTAAAAAAATTGAAACAATGTATAAATCAAACATATTACTAATGCCGTTTGGGGTTTTGGGAAGTGTTTTAGTAACCAATCTGTTGAAAAGGGTAAGAGAATATTTAATCATTTTATATAGTCTAATGCCCATATACCTATCCCATAACTAGAGAGTGTCAACCACGTGTTTAACCACCACTATTTGTAAACCACATGTTGTATGCCATATATTCATGCTACAGGGTGCCTAACCACAACTTGTATTTTATACACCGAGTACGTAGTTTGTTTCTGCAAGCATAAACGCATGGGTCCCATAGTTTTCAAACCAAACTTCTTTTCCATGTGTAGTTAAAAAAATAAACGTACCCAGGGTTTAGTAAATACCCCCCTAGGTTTAGTAGATAAGTTTCTGTTTTTTACATATGTGGGTCATGGTATGTAACAATTCTTAAAGTTTTAATCTGATATGTCGACTCCTTGTTGGAGATGTCAGTGTTATATGGCATGCCTATCACAATCATAATTTAGGGACATCTCATCACCAAATCTAATCAAAGTTAGAGCAGCCGTTCAAGCGGTATATGTCCTAAAAATCTAATTTATTGGAAAAAACCTATAGGATTTTAAAGCATTTCACCAAATCTGATTCAAATTGGAGCTATCCTTCAAGCTATATGCCCAAAAAAACTAATTTTTTAGACAAAAATACCGTTTTGGTTTTTAACGTCACAGGGTAATTTCCTTAAAAACGAAGATATGTTTCTGAATTATGATTGTGACAGGCATGCCATATCGCACTGACAGCTCCAATAAG
>CH002554.1:673903-692219 GCA_000149265.1 Ciona savignyi | reverse complement strand
TATTGTGCCCATGTGACTTCTCTCATTATGGGTGCCATTTGGAAAAATGGGACACATATTGTTTTTGTCCGTTTTTCTTTTTCTTTTTTTCTTTTTTTGTCAAATGCTTGACAGGCATGGCTTGTGGCAACGACATCTACCAGAAGGGGCAATGTAATCGCAATAAAACTTTGTCATTTGTTAGATCACATGGTCTAGATATGCAGAAACCAAAATTTTGGGTAATATACCCAGGGGAATTCCCCTGGGAGGTGAAAAAACAAAACAAGATTTTTTTTATATTAGCTCTTTTGGGCATAGCGCTTGAACGGCTGAAATTTTAGTTAACTCATCCGCCGTTGTACCATTTAGCAAAAATGAATTAATTACCCTAAAAATTACGACTTGTTTCAAAACGAAGATTGAAACAGGCATGCCATATCGCCCCGACATCTCCAACAAGGTGTCGCCAAAGCGGATTAAAACTGTTTGTTAGATTATCTAACAAACATCTTACTTTGATCACATATCTCAGATATGTAAAAACAGAAATTAATGTACTAAGCCCAGCGAATTCCCCGAAAAAATGAAAAACTCAATCGGACTGTTTTGGAAATTTACCTTCATTTTACTAGAGCGCTTGACACGAGGCTTAAATTTAAAAACATTTTGTGGTAAAATGTTTGTAAATCTAACACGCTTATTCTTTTTTTTAACCTCACATGGTAAAAGAAGGTTGGTTTAATAACTATGGTTAGGCCTTAGGCTGTTTGGCTTAGCGGTTAAGCACGGTGATCGACACTACTAGTTAAATTGTATATGGTAGTGTCTGGGTAATTAAATTAACGAACATTCTTCTGTTTTAATGACTTAAAACAAGACTGGGAGTTTTGTGTGAATTTTATGAATATTTTTAAACTACGGAAAGAATGTCTCTGTATTTTATTAGTTCGTTTTAAAATGACATAACCTAATAATTCGTAATGTTATAATCAGATTAGGTAACTCCTAAGAAATGCAGAGGAGAATTCTTATGCCGGACAAAAACATGATTCAGAAACAAAATATACGGATATTTTCAAAGGCAATTTGTTACTTTCTTATATTTATAACAACATTTGTTAACAGACTAACATTCCAACAAATTTGATTTAAAACATAGTATCGAGTAAGGCGCTGTGTACAATATAGAAGTTACGATGTCCCGTCGTACCCAAGCACACCCGCACTTTGTCGTGTATTTAATATGAGTCAGAGCAGAAATTCCGTGCTCACAGAGTCATGAAGATCCAAATGGCAAGAATATTTTGATGGCTTTGGCACCGATAATTAAATAGAACTTAGGTAAATGCAGATAGGTATAACTCGTCCAAACCTAACTAAGCGCACAAGTCAACACAGGAAAAGGCGGACGTTTGCTTTGGTTACCTGTAAGATTTATCGTCGCCATTATTGTATATATTTTTATCGATGTCACGGGCGAATAAGATCGCTATTTTATTCCCTTTTTCCCCACAAATTCACCGAAGTATAAAACGCTCGTTTTTTTACCGCCTGATCATTATCGTAAAGTTATCGGTCCTTTGAAAGTTTTAGTATGTTTTGGAATAATCGGTTATAGTTAAGATGAGTATAATGTATTTTGGCTCCTGTTTAGTTTGAAAACTGTATTTTCAATACTTTTCGATTCCACCATCATTCACTTTTCAATTTTCGAACTCATCAAGTTTTGGACAATGACGCGTTATTTCAAACTCGTAATAAGAGACGCCGTCAGACCCGCTTAGCGTAAGACCCGCTTAGCGGAGGAAGAAGCTAATAAAAAGGCTCGCGAATCTATAGAAGAAGCAGAGCGTATCTCCCACGAAAAACAACGAGAATTGGATTACGCAAAGGCAATTTCTAAGGCTTGGGAAGATGAAGGAGACAACCGGAGGTTGTAGACTTGATCTTACCCACATTACAATCCACCGTCGTGACTACAACGATTAAACTCATCACAACATTCGCTTGCAAAAGCTCTTCTCAGCTTAAGCCTTCACCTAGATCGATTGCAGAGTTATCATCGCCACTGGAAGGACAAAATATTCCACCACTATGCCGTGAATACCACCCCTGTACTGGTCGCGTAATTCCAGAAAGAATTTCATGGACATGAGTTACCAACTACCCAAAAAGGTCCTGGCCGCAAAGGACACGTATCGACTGATTTTGGAGAACAATTTCTGCCGCGCCTAGTTATCGAAAAGTTTAACGGCGACCCCATGAAGTACTGGACGTTTATTCGTCAGTTTGAAATTCACATCACAAGAAAGACAAAAGGCGACGATATTAGACTCGTGTTTTGATCGACTCGTGAATTAGACTCGTGTTTGGTTTTAACATTGGTGACCCAATGTAAGTGAAAGGATATCTCACCTTACCTCTAAAGCTCCCGAGATTGGTTATCAATCCGCTCGACATACATTGTATGAAGAATACGGCCAACCGCACAAAATTGCTTGTTGCTATGAGGAACTTCAAAAGCGTTCCCCGATGATAAAGGAAAACGACCCCGAAGGACTAAAGAAAATGTCGGTTTGAATGGATCGTTGCTTCACCTACCTTGAAGACACGGACCGAACCTCGAGTGTGGATTCTATGGAAGTTATGCTTTCGTTGATTAGTAAGTTGCCTCGTTCACTAGTGAACGAGTGGGTGAAATGGTCGAGAGACATTGAACGCCAGACTGGAAGTCGTGCTAAATTTGCAGATTTGTCTGCATTTATTTGTGAATACAGCGATCGAATTAATTCGATATTTCGACGTAAAATCTTTGGCAAGCCCAGCACTGCCCAAGGAAGGACACGAACCTTTGCTTACCAGTCCACTATCACCGAAACACCCTGGGTAGGTAATGCATCTAACCCTGTTTGCCCTCTTTGTACAGGTGACCTCCATCATCTCGCTTCATGCGAAAAGTTTATATCAAAGTCCTGGAAAGAGAGGGATGAATTCGTCCGGTTCCATGCACTATGTTTAAGGTGTCTTGGTTCTGGCCATTTCGCCCGAGACTCCAGATCGTACCGAGATGAGCGCAACAGTTCAAACCGATGAATGCTACGCCAGCACCACATACCTAATGTTTATTTAAATGTTGTTCCTGTTAAAGTCAACAACATTTAAATAAACATTAGGTATGTGGGTGCTGGGTTAAAGTCCAGACAAAGAGGTTGCAACCTATGCATTTCTTGACAAAGGTTCCACGACAGCACTATGTTAGCAGTAAATATAGTTATGTATCCCATTTGGAAAAATGGGATACATATTGTTATTAAAGGTTTGACAGGCATGGCATGTCGCCCCGACATCTACCAGAAGGAATAATGGAATCGTAATAAAACTTAGCCATTGGTTAGACAACATGGTCTAGATAGGTAGAAACCAAAATTTTGGGTAATAAATCAAGGGAAATTCCCCTGGGAGGTTAAAAACCAAAACGGTCTTTTTTATGAAAAATTTAGCGTTCTGTGGCATAGCGCTTGAACGAATGCTCCAATTTATATCAGATTTGGTGGAATGTGATTGTATTAGGCACTGATTTAACCCTTAGAAGAAATTAAAATATTACCTAGGGAAATACCCTAAAAAATAAGATTTTGTTCTCAAATCATGATTGTGACAGACATGCCATGTCGCCCAGACATCTACCAAAAGGAGTAATGGAATCGCAATGAAAATATGTCCTTTGTTAGAATAAAATGGTTTATATATGTAGAAATCAAAATTTTTGGTGATAAATCCAGGGAAATTCCCCTGAGACATTAAAAATCAAAACGGTATTTTTTTCTAAAACAAACTTGTTTGGGCATACCGCTCGAACAGTTGCTCCAATTTGAATCAGATATGGTGAAATGTAAGTGCATTAGCCACTAAATTAACACTTAAAAGAAATAAAAAAATACATTGAAAAATACCATAAAAATAAGATTTTGTTCTCAAATGATGATTCTGACAAGATTCCCCGAAGCCATGAAAAACTAAATCGGGCTCTTTTGGTTTGGTTTGATAACTATAGGACCCATGCGTTTATGCTTGCAGAAACAAACTACATACTCGCTGTATACGATACAAATTGTGGTTAGGGACCATGTAGCATGAATATATGGCATACAACATTTGTTTTGCAAATAGTGGTGGTTAAACACGTGGCTGACACTCTCTGGTTGTTAGTAGGTTGGCTTTCAGTCGAAAAGTTGTAAGTTTGAAACTAAAAAAACCTTCAAATATAGCTCTGCTAATCCGACGATTAGCTGTGTGATCCGACGAGTTTTGTATTTGTAAGGTACTTGAAAAATTGCCTGTTTGATATTATTTTTCCACGTTTCCCCATTTACAGAAATGAAATATTAATATATTATTGTACACAAAGTATTAATAATAGGTTGCAAACGCAAGAGGGGGTTGCGAAGCGGAATAGTTAAAACCATTTGGCGTCTTTCGAAATCTGTTTTCACACAAAATTAAACGGTAATTTGTTTATTAAAACTGATTTAGCCAAACTCGAGTTATAAAAAAACTTATCTGTTTAGTATAATTTGTGCAAAACGTTTAAAAACCTTAAAGCTATTTTATTTTACGAAAAATCTTATGTTGTGTCGATTTTTAGCATAAGACTACATAATAAACATATATTTATTATATAAACCGTTTAAAAATGTATCATTACAATCTTTCAATCCAATGTGTAACAAGACATCTTTACCTTCGTTGTTTTGTTCGACAAGTTTTTCTCTTCCAAAGTTTTAAGATAACTTTTGCCTCTGGTTACAGCCAATTTCTTTACAAATAGGAGAAAAACTTAAAAAAGGGAAAGCGGGAAGGCGAAAAAAGGAAACTATACTAGCTAGCTATTCCAAAGAATTGTGTATAATTTAGACGTTTTTTTTTATTTGGTTAAACACTTTTTTAATGGGTTTATGAAATATACGTAAAGTACTAACAAGATAATGGAACGGCAATTTACAAAAAACCATAATGCCTCGATCTTTATTTTAGTGAGCATTATACACACTAGATGTCGGTATTGTGACCACGATGGGTTGAATAGTGCGTGGACAGTTTATCAACAGCCCCATCTCGCGAAAATGTCGCCACAGGCTTGTATTGTCTTTTAAACTTCTTTATTTGCAGCAACCGGTACGGTTATGTGGCCGAATGGTTAACGCGACCGAAACATATACCGAATAAAACTGGTCCTAGTGACGAGCACATCATGTGATAAAAACTTAGATCGGTCACTAAACTGCAGCAAGCGATTATCTGCAATGTAGGGACATTTCTTACAGAAACTTAACAAGTAAGTCGTTCACATGTATTGTTTCAAAGAGTAAAATGCTGTGTAATTCCTTCCCGCGTAATATACACCATAGAAAATAAATTCTAATGTGAGATCGCGCTAACTGACTGTGTTCTCCGACATCGATTATAAGCAACTAAGTATATCCGGTTCCCACAGTTATGGTACAGTTAAATATTGCAGCGAAGCAGCTTGCGAATGTCTAAAGAGTAATATCTTTAATGTTTCCTTCCCACATAATATACACTATAGAAAATAAATTCTGATGTGAGATCACGAAAAATTAAACTTACTAGACCCTTTCAAATCTATTGTAAACAACCAAGTATATCCTGTTCCCACAGTTATATTACAATTAAACAACGCAGCTTACCAGATTGCAAATGTCGTTAAACAATAGACAGCTGTGGTATAAATACAACTCATCTATGAAGGGTATTCACACAAAAGTACCGAAACAAGGTAAGTTTGGTGTTGTTAGTTATGTTCTTGTGTTGAGCTGGTGTGGTCGATAGCTGGTCGGGTGTGTTCCAAAGGCAAGGCACTTAGCTTTACTGACGGTGAAGTATAACGTCTCAATCATATTTAACACACTGTAATACCTCCGGTAATCCGCCGGTCGACATGAAGTAATCTGATTATTTTCCATGTGATAAATGTCCCGCGTTTTCCATTCTCGGGGATAAAACATAATGGTTTCATCCATTTTAACCGTATATTTGCAGATGAACAAGTTAATTCTCGTGGCTGTTTTGATTGGTTTGTTGATGATTACGAACGAAAGTGTCAATGCTTGGTGGGGAAGACGACGCCGCTCTGGTGGACGTCGCCGTCGTCGTCGTCGCAGTCGTTTTAGTAAGTACCATATCCAGGTACGGTCGTGTGGCCAAATGGTTAACGCGACCGAAACATATACCTACCTATACAAAAAGACGGTCCTGGTGACGAGCCCATCATGTGCTTAAAACTTGGCTCGGTAAAAAAAATACTAGTCCTGTTTTGTTTCATTTTATTAAAAATTCTTTTAAAATAGGCAGTTAGCCGGTCACCCGTTTATTTATCGAAACAGGTTGTCCTATAAATATTTAATTGTTTTTTTGTATTATCAAAATAAATTTATTGACTTTTTTCTGTGTGCTACATCAACTGGTTTTCTTTTATTTACAAATAATGTAACACTTTATTCATTCACAGACGAAAGACCACAACAAGGTTGGTGATTGTAGAATTATTTACATTTTTGTACGTTAAACATATAATTATCCATTTCTGATTTTAGACTCCGATTTCGATCACTTGGATGAAAAAAGCTTCACGCTTAAAGGTAAACAAACGTAACATTCAATTTACTGTAGTATAGAACTTATTAGTGGTTTTGTACGTCGGGTTTTTTACACATTATAGTATTGGAACCAGTGGGTCATAAACAAAAAACTAGGGTACCGCAATTAATGTATTTCGTTTTAACTGAGATGTTTATTTTAGATGATAAAAAGAATTTGATCAACAGTGATCAAAAAACATCTGCGAAGGTTTGTTAATTATTTTCAAATCAGTTATCAACAACGAATTATTTTTAAAGCAGTTATAAAAAACGAAATGGTTTTCGTCGCAATAAAATTTTGTTTTTTACCACGTCACCATTGTAAATGGCACAGTGTGAACTGCTGTTTATTAATGTTTTAATTAGAAATAATGACTTGGGAGCAATGTTGCAAACCTTGTGTATTAATTGAACTAAGTATATGTACTACAAATTTTCATTCGGTTTTAAGCTTTGCCACATTGCAACTCCACCCAGGCAGCAGATTGGCCATGTACAAGGGTCCAACTGCCTTCTTATATCCTTCCCGTGATAGAAATAAACATCGCCCCCTAAATATGCTTTGTAATAGAATACTTGGGTTTAAGCCAATATTTTGTTTACAGGCAAGGAACAGATAAAGAAAATTGGAATTCTTTCTTGTAAGCGTATTCGCAATAAAATCAAAAATTACCATTTTGTGTTAAAATGTTAATTGGTGTTCGTAATCAGGAGCAAACAACAGTAAATAACGCCGCCGTGGATAAAACCCACATATTCGTTTTCACGAGACGTGTAATAAAAGAGAAATTAGCGTCCCGAATAGCGTTTAATTATGGGCCCCATTTGGAAAAAGATGGAACACATTTTTTTTTCATCAAACGCTTGACAGGCATGGCTTGTGTACCGGACATCTACCTAAAAGGGTAATGGAATCTCAATTAAATTTGGTAATTTGTTGGACAACATAGTCTAGAAATGCAGAAACCATAATTTTGGGTGATAAATCTAGGGGAATTCCCCAGGGATGTTAAAAACCAAAACGGTATTTTTTTCTAAAAATTTAGCTTTTTTGGGCATAGCGCTTAAACAAATGTTCCAATTTGAATTAGATTTGGTGGAATGTAAGTGCGTTAACAACTGCTTTACCACTTGGAAGAAAGGAAAAAAACTTACCTAGGAAAATACCCTAAAAATGAAGATTTATTCCTAAACCATGATTGTGAAAGGTATGATTTGTGGACCCGACATCTACCAAAAGAGGTAATGGAATCGCAATAAAACTTTGTCATTTGTTGGACAACATGGTCTGGATATGCAGAAACCAAAATAAAAAAATGCCTTTTTGATAGTGTAGCTCTATAAAGGCTGCTCCATTTTTAATCAGATTTAGTGAAATGTAAGTGCATTAACCACTAATTTAACACTTAGAAAAAATAAAAAATAAATTTAGGGAAATACCCAAAAAATAAGATTTTGTCCTTAAATAATGATTGTGACAGGCCTGCCATGTCGCCTCGACATCTACCAAAAAGAGTAGGCTATTGAAATCGCAATAAAAAATTGTCCTTAGTATTATTTATAACTATCGGTCCCTGTCTTTATAATTGAAATACTTGTGTAGCCGGGCCCATAGATTTTAACGGTTAAACCCGTGTAGAAAGATCGAGGCTAAAGCACTCAATTTGGAAAATAATTTCGTGCTAAAATTCGGATCTACATTTGTACGACAATGTCAGTAGCTCATATATTAACCACCGACAAGGTTACGTCCGTTAAACGAAAATTGTACTTTTAAAAGTCGTGAAAATGGTTGTTTTGAATCATGATTATATTGCTTTCACCAAGAATGGAATATTAATACTTTGTCCTAGGAAATAAAAAGGCAGGGATACCACACACGTATTCGTGAAATTACGTCAAACCCATCGTTACTGGAGCTATTGCAGTTCATTACATATGAATCGACATCTGAGATTTTAAAGTTTCTTGCTTGTTCAAGCGCAATACTCAAAAGAAGCTAAACATATCTAGATCATGCTATCTAACAACTGTTAAAATTGGTAGAAGTCGGGGCGACATTGCATGTTAAGCGTTTGACGAAAATAACGGACAAAAATAAGGTGTCCCATTTTTCCGATTGGAAATATAATCAGAAGAGCAGCACACAACTTGGAAAATTGGAGCCAAGAATTAAGAAGAAAATTTTGTTTGCGGGGCTCAGTTTCAAGCCCATAATGTGGTCGTCAGTGCGACCGTTTAAGTCAGTATCTGTATCGCTCGTCAACAACTCGGTCACAAGACCGTACAAGAAGGATCTATTGCTGAGGAATTTAAATCAAGAACTAGAGAGCGACAATTACGTTGTAAACTACCTCCGTTCATAAAACGCATGTTAAGGCAAACCACCATAGCAAATTCGCGGTTTGTCGTTGTTTTATACCGCATAGTGTTCACTGTAGCGGTTTGTCTATATGATATCACTAGTTCCATATGATTACCCCTCACACGATTGTAAATCCGCTTTAACATGACCGCAGATTTTAACGTACTTTGTTTTTGAACATGGATTTGTAGTTTCGAATCATAGCTTCATTTTTACTGGTCTCATTTTTGATTCCCCGTTAGGCTCGTCACTCAGCACGTTTTTATGGAATTAGTATATGAATCGGTCGCAGTAACCATTTGGCAACACGACCGTCGTAGCTCGTGCAGTGAACAGCTTAATATAAGCCGGGCGTGGCGCTCTACGTCTAGTCTAATTTTGTTTTTTATAAGTCGTACTAGTATATATTTAATTAATCATCATATGCATGTTTTGTCAAGGTCGCAAGTAGTCCAACCTTCGTGCGGTTGTCGGAGTCCTACTGGACTATTAAGTACATGCAATCGTCTGACTAAATTTAATGTTAAACTTTAGGCAGCAGTTACGAACTCGTGAAACCCTACAGCATTTAGTGGACATAACCTCAATCGATAGTCATGCAAAGATAGTGCTATTACTTCGGTACCTTTGTCCGCGTGGTAAGCCGACGGTTACCCGTATGGTGACGCTTCGTTTAGTATTGAGTTAATCTGACGAAAGAACCACTTTGCAGACACCACATAAATACAATTAATTAAGAGGTTAACCTAAACAGCAGAAACGTCGAATTCAAATACAGCACACTGCAATAGTTAAAGTAACCCGATGGTAGGCGTGAGGTAATACGACGATTGCCCGTGTATTAACCCCCTTGGTTTTCCCATTCACCGGGATTAACATGAATATCCTATCCTAACGACTAAGTAATTCAGTTGGCCAACCATCAAACGGCTTCTGCATTCACGAACGAATATATTTCAACCGGAAGAGTACGCGCTTGGACTTGTCTATGATGTCATAATCAAGCGTTCGACGACATTTACAGCGTCGCAATTTTTTCGGCAAAATGTATCCGCTGGAAAAGAACAACCTTGAAGCAACGCAGAATGATCAGACAAACATAGCAATGAGAAATATTTACAGCAGAATGAACGATTTACGATTTTCACATGATAATGGCGGTATATGATATTTCACATGATCTAATCCTGATTCATATGATAAAGGCTCACAAACGATTAGACAAAAGAGAACTGAAATCGAATGATAAGAATTCAGGTGATTTTCAAAAGACATATTCACATGTAAGTGCGAGTTACTAAGAGGCTTCAAATGATCGCTTTTGACCGAAAAAAACAAAATCACAATAAAATCACGAAACTGACGAGACGAATAAAAAGCAAAAGTCGAAAAATTCCAAATAAATAAAACAAGATTTAAAACTTGGTTACTGCTGAGTCATTATGACTATGAAGAATCGAATACAGTGATATTGTTACGTCACAATAATTAGATCTAAAGTCGCGTTTTTACGCGATGTGGCTGTGAAGTCACAAAAGTCCTACATCCATGACGTCATACAAGCCTTATAACGTCAAAGCTCAGAATTCTTCGGTAAACTTTGCAGGGAAATACCCGACCTGTTGGAATAATTATCGTTGATACATACTATAAAGTAAGTTGTGTAATGTCATAACAACATATGACATCATCAATATATGACATCATCAATATATGACATCATCAATACATGACCTCATCAATACATGACATCATCAATACTTGACATCTTCAAATATGTGACATTATCAACATATGACATGATCAACATATGCCATAATCAACATATGACATCATCAATACATGACATCATCAATACTTGACAGCATCAATACTTGACATCATCAATACTTGACATCTTCAAATATGTGACATTATCAACGTATGACACCATCAACAGGTGACATCATCAACATTTGACATTATCCACAAAAGATAAAAAACCGACATTTTCCCTTTAAGCAGGAAAATGAGTTCAACTTGCAGATATCACCTCATGCTCCCAGTGGAATCCAATACAACAAATCCCACCCAATGACACCATACCTGTCCCTGACACTCTCCCTTCCACCAACCCTGCCCGTCGCCAGCTTTGCTGATGATGTTGACAGATTGTCCGGCCCGCAACCGGAGCTCTTGTTGACTCCGAGGCTCGAAGTTGTACAGAACCTTCGCCGTGCAAAGCACATCGTACGTTTTCCCATTTCCCGCCACTGTGTACATGGGGCAACAGGTGTTTAGACACTGAACGTACACGTTCAATAACAGATATACGCAGTGCAATAGCTCCAGCAACTTAACTGTGGGCATGGGGTGTCTTAATATACCCGTTAATAAAGCCTGGCTTCCCACCCATGAGAATATGATAGGATATTCATGTTTATGCCCGTAAATGTGAAACCCAAGGGGTTAACACACAGGCAATCGTCAGATCACCTCGCGTCCATCGTCGGGTTTCCGGAGCTATTACAATGAGTTGTGGCTTCCGACCAGTTTCGAACGTGCAACCTTTCAGCTGGAATGCACCGCACTAAACCACATAACCGGTGCAGGTAATGCTGAAACGCAGCACCACCCGCATATAGCAACCAAAGGTAAGAACGTTCACAAAAAAGGATAAAATCGTACCTATTTGCGGGGGTCCACTGACGCTGTTTGAAGACCACCTCCCATGGGCCGGGGGGTGGGATGAGGGAAAGTAATTGGGGTCACGGAAAGGGATTTGAAGGTTGGTCTCTAACCCCAGAAAAGATGCCGACATTGAATTCTCCTGATAATACCTCACCAATTCCTGGGTTTAAAAGCAATGATTAAATTTAGACGGTTGAGTCTTTAAGAAAATCACATAGTTAAAGTTGCATGGGTTTCTGGGTTTGAAAGTGATTGGACATTACCAATTCTTGGGTTTCGAATTATTCATGAAATTATTTAATGGGAAACTTTTTATAGTGGTCTCACCCCTAACTCGATGACTTTGAATGAATTATAAATATTTACAGCAGAATGAACGATTTACGATTTTCACATGATAATGGCGGTATATGATATTTCACATGATCTAATCCTGATTCATATGATAAAGGCTCACAAACGATTAGACAATAGAGAACTGAAATCGAATGATAAGAACTCAGGTAACTTGATAACTTTGAATGAATTTCAAAGCTAAACAGTGAACACCCAAAAGAAACAAAATTTTGATGATTAATTCCAAACCCAAAACAATAATGAGGTATTATCACTTTCAAACTCAGGAACCAATGCAGGATAGAATAGGATAGGATATTCATGTTTATTCCCGTGAATGAGAAAACCAAGGGGGGTTAACACCCGGGCAATCGTCAGATCCCCTCGCGCCCACCGTCGGGTTACCGGAGCTATTGCAGTGTGTTGTGTATGATAAACACTACTTTAATGTGGTAGAACCCATTAATCCGCTGGGTTCAGGTAATGTCTGTAAAGTGCCTTGCCCAAGGACACAACCGACTAGCTAGTGACCAGTTTCCCACCTCCAACCTTCCAATTGAAAGGCGACGCACTTAACCGCTAGACCAACTGGCCGGACTAATGCAACATTTACTATGTTCCTACAACAAATAAACACCAAAAGAAACAAGTCGTACCTGAATCGACCTAAAGTTCTTACACTCAGCGACATAGTAAAACCCCTCAGGAGATTTGTGTATCCTTATGTGCTTCATATCAGAGGAGTATCTGCGAGGAAATATTGACATGGATGGAATTAAAAGTCGTTTTAGCAGGTAGCGCTTACAGTAATACGTCAACTCTTGTCAGACAAAATGTCGGGGGGTGGAAACCAGCTGCTTGATGGTTGGTTGTCTTGTGTCATTGGGTGATGTACTTATCGGGCATTGCGTGAACCAAGTGGACTAAAGAGTTTAACAAAAACTACAAAAATATCCTTGGCATCAAGCTTTGGTATTCCCTACATTGGTGATAAGGTAATATCTACTATAATCAAGTAAGGCATTGCCTACATGGGTGATAATGTAGTTAATCAATTGGTGATAAGTTAATTAATTGGTAATAAGTTAATCAATTGGTGATAAGGTAATATCTACTTTAATCAAGTTCACTCACATAAGGCTGATGGCTAGATTTCCCTTGCTGGTTCGCACCAGATAAGTACCAGATGGTTTTCCATAGAGTGCTTTCTCCGCGTCTGATCTATCCATGTTGCCGGCATACCTGTGGTTAGATCAATGGTTACTGGTGTCAAACCTTTCACACAGACATATTTTAATGCAGCCAATATGGATAAAAAAATAAGACTAACTTATTAATACTACTTTAAAACATTTAAACAAAAAAACTTAGAGTAAAGACCACCCCAAAAAACATTTAAACTTAATAAAAACTACACAGCCAATAAAAAAGAACTTAAACAATAAAATGTAATAATTGCGCACAAATGGGATAAAAAAGACAAAGTTTTTAGATAAAAAATGTTCATAAACTACACTACATTGTGATGGTATGTTATATTGTGAGGTGACAATGGACTATTGTGATGCATAATGGTGTGATGTCATAATGCAGTATTGTTATGTTGCTACAGGTTAGTTAAGCACAACATGCAGTTAATATCAATGACCATACACAGCACACACAACAGTCTAATCCAGGGGTGGGCAACCTTTTAAACACAGTGTACCAGTTTATGAATAATATCATAATCAAAGCAACTTCGCGTGCAAACCATTGTTATGTACGGTTTGCATTGTCATCTACCTAATTTGAATTTTAGTAATCAGATACGAAAAAAATTGTACGAAAAAAAATTATTTTATTAATTGTATTGGATATATTATAGACAGTATGAGTTTGCACATGCTTATAGTTAAGATTTGCGGGTCCGTCAAATCACACGGCGTGCCATAGAAAACCTCTTACATGCCGTGTATGGCATAAGTGCCAATGGTTGCCCACCCTGTACTAATTCATAGAATGCATTCACATACAAGTGCCCAATAACATGTAATGGAATGTTAACTTTTAACCAGGTTGTTTTAAATCCAGGAGCAGACAACAAATATTTTTTATTAACAGTTTTTAAAAGTATCTACAGACAAATTACATTCTACATAAAATCTACCAATGTTTTACTACTTGTAAATTAAAACTACTGTTAAATGGCAATATAATAGTGACCTACAGTCGCTCTATCTACTTATTGAACATTTACTACATTGTATGGGAAGTTAAGTTTTTAAAAATATTTAAATTTTCTAGGGATATGCTAAAACAAACAAATTTTCCAACTGTTTTTATATTAAGTTTTGTATTTTTTACACCGGTATTATAATTCGGTGACGAAAAACAAAAGATACTGAACCACTTTTGCTAACAAAAACTTTACAGTTAAAACTATGCAATTTAGTCCAGCAAATGTATACTGTCGCACCACATAAACCAAACACATGCAACACACAAGTGCAACACACAAACCACATACATGCAACACACACAACACCATTCAAAATACCAATAGAACTTTTCAAGCTGCAGGGCAGAAGGCATAGGTTCGGCCACGTTGTATTCTGTGTCTGTTGAGCTTGAGACGCGCTTTGCCTGTTTGTGTACCTGAATGTGGGGCATCGTGGGTTTGGAGGGTGGTGTTGGGTGGAATGTTGGAATTGCAGTGTGTGGGTAATGCAATGTGTGGGTAATGCAATGTGTGTATTGGGAGAAAAAATATAAAATTAAAAATTAGAATAATAAAAAAACAGTGTTTTCACTGAAAAGAAATCATGAGTGGCTATAAAAAATAAAAAAATGCTGTTTTTATGATGGGGACAACAAAACAGCTTCGGGCACTTTAGGTTTAAAACCCAACATTTACGAACCAATCACTTTCTTCAAGGTTTGTGTCCCCTTTGCGACCGACGGGTGGTGGGGGCCGGGATTCATTCTGTGGCAACATTATACTCGGTATGTAGTTTCCCCGGTCCCGTGACTTACTTCTCTACATGGGTTGCCACGTTAAACATTAGGTGAAGGCGGCAATAATTGTATATAACGGTGGAGTGAAGCAGGCTTTTTTAAAAATCCTTTTTTTTTGGATTATGCATGAACAGGGAAACTTTATAAGGTAACATAAGACGTAATTCGTTGGTTGCATAGCTTTTAGCACAAAGGTGCAGTCAAACAGTTCAAAGTCAAGGGAATTTGCAACATAATAATACAGGCTGCCCCACATTGCCTTCCAGACAATTACTTCAAAAGACAAATGATATTTTTCGGACAATTGCAGTAACATGAGTGCACAGTCTCACCCATACTGCAGAGTAAGACATTACCGGACAAGATCTTGCATGTATACCACCGTCTTACAGCTACCAAACCATGTTATAACAGATAAGACATCGTCAGGCTTAGAAGCTAGCAAATGCTAAAAGCATACTATGCAGTCTTAATGGCACAATCCGATATTTGTGGTTGCTTGGGTTAAATAATTGTCCGTGATATTTGATCTTGGTGAAAACTCAATAACCCATCAAGTCAAGACCAGCCTTCAATGATTAAAGCAGCAGCATTCAGTATGTTTTTAACATCAAATTGGGATTCTATAATTAACCTATACACACAAGAATATCTACTTTTCTACAATTTAACCAGGATAACTTACCGCAGGGCTGACGAAGGAAGCTGGAAAATATCCTTTTCGGTCAAGGTCGTTTACAGTATGGCCCTGTGATGCATTGAGAAATGAGGGTTAATGGAACTACTACAGTGGGTATCTTCAAGTTTAGCCCATTAATTAATCCACTGGGTTAAGACACCTCCGATAAGAGGCTTGTCCATGGATACAAGTAGCCAGCTGTTTTGTGCCCACCAACAATACATTTGGCTATTCGGTGGTTATATGAACAGAAGCACACGGGTTATGAGTTCAATGTCCATATTGACTACTATTCTGGATGGATTTGTGCTGAATGCTACTCTAGTACTCAGCAACCTTATTTTACTTGAGGCACATTAAGAAACTTAATAAATTAGACGGCACAATGCAGTCAAAAATGTTTATATTATTAATACAGTAATACACAGTTATTTAATGTGATATTTGCGCTTGATTTAATGAACACAATCGCTAAATGTACGGCTCAATCTTCGAAAGAGCAGCCCAAGTTCTTTCAGGTATGACAAAAACACTTCCCATTAAAACAAAACAAAAATATCAATATAAATGTACAATAGTAGGTCTTCTGACAAGCTATATACTATACATTTTATATTAAATTAAATATGTCTGATAGCCTTAATATTTAAATTTTCAAAAACCAAAATTCTGTTTTATTTTGCAAAACCTTTGTTTAAAAAAATATTATTATTTTCCTGCAGCACACCTAGCATTATCTTGTGGCATAGTGGTGTGCTGAGGCGCACTGGTTGCGGATCATTGTGCTAGACGGACACCACATACACCTAGTGGATTTAAATGGAATGAACATGAAAGAATTTCTGCAATTTTCTAAATATAAGTGGCCCTTAGTAGAAAAACAAGCTTTGGGACATTGAATTATGACTGATTTGATCACTGCTTGGTAATGGAATAATAGTTACATTTTGAAATGACTTAAACGGGCATTTTTTGTCTTTTTTGACCATAAACTTCGAGCAAACGTTGATAGCTTTTTAAAATCTCATTTTTAAACAGATTTTTATTGTTTGAAATTTGAAATTTTTTGTTTTAATTTTTTTTATAATTTGAATTTTTTTAAATTTTTTTTTATAATTTGAAATTTTTTTTTAAACAGTACGAAAGATTCTCTAGCAGAAACTTAAAATTAAATTTGTTTATCAAGGTTACATGGTACTTACCATCCACCAATCAGAGTTGGTTTGATCGGTTACCATGACATACTCGCCGCTAGAGAAGGAGATAGTTTTGGCACCCGGGAATGGAGGCCAGGGGTTCCTGTTGTAATCACGATGTGCCTGATACATTTGGGGGGCTGTGCCTCCTGGACCTGGGGTGGGGGGGGGGGTGAACTAAATTACCTTTTGTCGAGGTGAACTAAATAAACAGTTGTTAAGAATAGGATAGGATATTCATGTTTATCCCTGTGAGTGGGAAAACCAAGGAGGTTAACACATGTGCAATCGTCAGATCACCTCGCGCCCATCGTCGGGTTACTGGAGCTATTGCATTGTGTTGTATATGATAGACACGTTCCTTCAATTTGGTAGAACCCCTTAATCCGCTGGGTTCAGGCAATGTCCGTAAAGTACCTTGCCCAAGGACACAACATACTAGCTAGTGACTAGTTTCGAAACTGCAACCCTTCAGCTAAAAGGCGACACACTTAACCACTAGACTAACCTGTCGAACAATTAAAAAAATAATATTTTGTAACAGTGTTCCACATGCAGTAATGTGCTTTTCCTTTTACTATGGTGTTTGATATTTCTTAATTCAATAACAATACAATGGTATCCAAACATAAATACACGGATATAATATTTATATTAATCTCAATCAAAGGAAAAATGTAATGGGCAATTCATCGTCTGGTTACTGAAGATATTACAGTGCGTTGTATACTTGCATATTAAGAAGTTTTTTTCAGTTTTAGTATTGTTTTTTTAAACTGATGTCTTCAAGAGACATTGGCTAAGTGCGCTGTCAAGGACACAGCAGAATTAGCAACAGCTGGTCTTGGTCAACGGCTGAAAGCTTGTTTAATCAAAAACAGATCAATTAAACAGCTATCATTTTGGCTTTATCATGATTAATGTACTTTACACAAGATAAGATTTCATCATTATTGGCGATACATAGTCACTGAAATTATACAAAAAAAAACGCTTTATATCAAATGTACATTCTACCTTTACAGTGTAAAAGCAAACTGTAGTAAATTATACTATAGAATTAAAAATAATTGCACAGGACTTGGAAATAAATATGTAGCCAACATGAATATAATGAACACTGACCAACCTGGTGTTTTGGGGGGGTGTAGTGGTGGTGGTTCTGTTGTCTGAAATTTATTACTTTCAATTACAATAATTACAGTTACAATAGTTAGTAGCCAACAATATATTAATACAAATATAAATAAAGTCTGAATATATAAACAATAAATACAGATTTATAACACAATGTATATGGCAGAACTTGATTTAGAATAAAATTATTAAAAATGAACAATGGCAATAGATAAGAAATGTTATAGTCATATTAATCTATTATATTGGTATTGGCGACTTTATTGAATAAACAAAATTAGTTTTAACAAAAAAT
>CH002554.1:618317-654679 GCA_000149265.1 Ciona savignyi | reverse complement strand
GATTGCATAGAATGACCCCATCTCTCTAAAGTCTGGGCTAAGTCGAACAGAGTGCCATGACGTTGGCAGGTTTTGTGGTCGCGCGGCAAAACTCCAGTCTCGATCAGCCAGTGGACACACTGTCTCCATACTTCTGTTTCCATTTCACTGAACTACATTACAAAACCATCCAGAAAATGCTGGTATCGGTACTGCACAAGTAGGCAGTTTTACAGGAATTTTCCTAAGCCGTCTTCTAGTTCGGATGGACAAGATTAATTAAGTTGTTAAACACAGGACAGATCCTACAAAAAATTATATGAAATACAAACATTTTAACAGGACACAACGAAAACCATGCGTCTATTAAAACAGATGCCGTCTAGTACATAGCATTTAATGAACAAATTGGTAAACTTAAACAAATGAAAAATAATAATTGTGATTTTTATATATATTTAGTAGTGGGTTAAAAAGCAGCCAAAAATGCGGTACCTTTAATTACTACAGGATCGCTTGTAGTATAGGGGATCCAAGCACTTCAAGCGACCCAAGCTCTCCAAGTAATCCTGTAGTAATTGGAGGCACCCATTAAATGGGTTTAAAATTAATTGCTAGTCAGCAATTTTTTCCATGCAAGGCATTTAAAGGATGGTTTTGTTAACCCTGTGGTTCAATATTAAACGTGTTTGACTAAGTAAGTCTTTATTGATTAGGGGAAAAAATAAAATGAGGGAAACTGCACACTAAAATGAATAGTGGCTTTATAATAAAATATGCGGTACCTCTAAATACTACATGACCGCTTGGAGCTCTTAAATCGCTTAGAGCGCTTGGATCGCTTACTATACTTCGTAATTACAAAAGCCATGATAATAATGTTAGGGTTGGGGTTAGAGTTAGTTCTGGGGTTGAGATTAGTGTTTGGGACAGGGTTAGAACTACTTTCCATAGCAATCTATGTGATCCAAGCGATCCAAGCTCTCCAAGCGGTCCTGTAATATTTAGAGGCACCCTAAAATATGGGGTTGGAGTTAGTTCTGGGATTAAGATTAGTGTTAAGACCAGGGTTAAAATTAGTTTCCGTAATTTTAGTACGCAGCTTTTCTACTTCCCTCTTTCCCCCTTTTAGTGTTGCCCTTCTGATTACCCGAGTTATAACTCATCAGAATTTTCTCACACCTGCTGAAATACACGTATGCAAATTTAAATCCCGATCACCCCTATCAAGAAAATGCATAATTCAATCATCATAATAAAATGATATGATTACGCATTAAAGTTTAGGGTAAGAAACACAATTACAATTTTTTTGTTGGTGTTAACGGACAAAAGCCTTATACCCCTTATGATACCAAGCATCTCAAGTTCTGCATTATTTGATTATTTCGAAAACCAAGTAACATTGAAGGGAGTTTCGGAAATATCCTTCCTTGTTATTGTCGGTGGATGGCGCTATTGTTAGTTATTTTAAAGAAGTTTCAAGGTTAACTTGTCTGTACGGTCTTTTACCGAATGGTTAACGCGACCGATACATATACCGACTTAAATACAAAAAAATGGTCTTAGCAACGACCAAGTTATGGGATCGAAACTAAGCCCGGGAAAAAAAATAACTTGTCTGTTACGGTCGCGTGGTCGAATGGTTAACACGATCGATACATATACGAACCTTAGTCCGGCCCGTTGGTCTAACTTTTAAGTGCGTCGCCTTTCAATCGAAAGGTTGCAGGTGCGAAACTGATCGCTAGCTAGTTGGTTGTGTCCTTGGGCAAGGCACTTTACGGACATTGCCTGAACCCAGCGGAATAATGGGTTCTACCAAATTAAGGAACGTGTCTATCATATACAACACACTGCAATAGCTCCGGTAACCCGACGATGGGCGCGAGGTGATCTGACGATTGAACGTGTGTTAACCCCCTTGGTTTTTCCATTCACGGGGATAAAGATGAATATCATATCCTATCCTATCCTATCCTATAACTTTTTAAAACAAAAACGGTCCTAGCGATGCCCATCATAGGTTTGGAACTTGGCCTAGTAAAAAAATAATAATAAAATGGGGGTAACTTGTCAAGAACATCTTCTATTTTCATATTTTCTCTTTTGATTGTATAAAATTATGTTTAGTTCAGTCGTTGAGTAAAGGACATGAATTGCATAATAGAATTAACCCTGGAATGTCGTATGAGATGTGTTTCGCTTTGTTGACCAACAGTGTTAAGGATATAATACTTATGTAGCAACGCTCTGCTTTTAGCGGGATATAGCCAGGGTAAGACCCACGGGGTAGCATAGGTGAAGTATTTTATTAGGTATTTACGCAAGGTGCCAGGAGGAGCGCTATAGGCCTACACACATGGGGCATAGCTTAAGTAGGTATAGGTAAAGGTTTTGAGAAAGCAGCAGAGCCAAGCGAGGCTCTACTAAAATGCTCTCTGATAATATTAAATCTTATACGGTTTATATAGGCCTAAGACACATGACAGGAAACACATGTTTTTATACACGAGGGGTGGACACCGTTAAACAGAAAACTCGCGGGAAATAATTCATCGACTGACGACTGATCTGTCGAAAACAGGAAATTAATCGCGACTTCCCATGCACAAAATATGGATACATGGCATGACGACCTAGTTGTTAAAATGCACAGTAAGACAATTATAAATACGTGTGGGATTCCCACACACTTCCCTTTGTCCATTTTGAAACGAATTAAATGTTCAGACGGTCCATAGGTTAGTTGGTCACCGTAGGTTGAATCTCCTGAAGCAGTGTTTTGTTGATTCGCCGATTGGTATTCGGTTGAAATCCTTGGGTCAAACGGTCACGACGCAGATTGATACGATTCGAACACACACACTTGTAGAAAACCTTGTTGACATACTGGAATGGGAGGCTGAAGATGTCGTTTGGTCTTGACACGAGACCAGCTCGATCCAAACTCACAAAATATAAACTTCCGTGATAAATAAACCACACTCTCGAAGCTGCCCTTTACGCTTGAGCGAGGTCCCCACCCCATGCTGAAATTAGAAAACAGTAAGAAAATTATAAATACGTGTGGGATTCCCACACTTATGTTTATCCCCAGCGATAGGAAAACCAAGGGGGTTAACACATAATCGTCAGATTACTTCGTGCGCACCGTCCGGTTACTGGAGCTATTTCAGTGTCTTGTGTATGATTCAAACACGCATCTATATAGTTGGCGCCAGTATTTCTTGTTTAGCTAAGTCCGACCGATTAGGCTGGTGGGTTAGTGCGTAACCATTCATAGACCGTGCTATATAAATGACGTATAACCAATTATTAGACCTCTCTGCGCGACAGGATGTGACGAGTACCCTCCGTTATTAATTGTTTTTTTTTAACGAGTAATTTTTGTTGAGTAACAATGGTGGTGATTTCCCAATGTTTGTTCAGTACGTGCTAGGCTGCGCGCTGGTCTTCCCATTTAGCCGTGAAGTTTTGTAATAGTGAAGCAGTGCTTATAAAGAATTTTGCTCAAGGACACAACTGACTCGCTAGTAACCAGTTTCGAATCTGTAGCCCCTCAGTTGAAAGGCGACGCACCAACCCTCAAGACTATTTAGTCGTAAGTAACCAACTTGTCCATTACAAATCGCACTAAACGCATTTACCTAGCATTTAAGGCTAGGATAACCACAAAACTAATTTAAAGATAACCCGTTTTAATTAAACGGAAAGCTCAAGTGTAGCGTGGAGGAAATTTTGTCCAAGTTATCGGGTACAAATATTGTGCCGGTAAACGGCGCCAAAGAGCCGTACAAGATTGGTAATTCAATGCATTCAGTTTACGTAAGCTATGCGCTTGCCAAGGACGCTGGCGTTTCGGCTGTCTGCAGAACTAAGACGCTTTTAACGAATTACCGACTGGCGAGGTTTAAACAAATATATTTTTATCACATAATCAAACCTTTAAAATTATTTCGTGCCCAACGTCGGGTAAGCGAGCTATTGTTGTAGTTTGTATGATACGATAAGATAGGAACATTTGCTGCCTTTTATTTTAAAGTTTCAAACGATAAATCCATATAGTTCAGCTGATATTTGCTTGCACAAAGACACAACCGTCTAAACCAGCGATTGGTTTTGAGTCAACAAAAGTATGGCTGAAAATGTCAAATGTCTAACCCAGGGGTCGGCAACCTGCAGCTCTTTCATCCTTCTGATGCGGCTCTTATTAATTCCAATGATACACGTATTAATGCTATGCTTGCTAAGTTTAATACCCATACATAAGTTAAATAACAGGTGGAACATTCGCATATTTATCTCACACAATGTTGATTTCTTTTTACTGCAAAAATATTAATAGTTTTGCAGCTCCGAGTGATTCATATTTTATAGAATATCAGTTAAAATAGGTCTTTAAGTGCAAAAGGTTGCCGACCCCTGGTCTAACCAATTGGGCTGCCAAGGAGAAGACAGAATATCATTAGTGCGCGTGTGTACGTCATATATTTGTCCCATTGTGTTTTGTAGAACGTGGTCGCATGAAGTCTATTAATATCTTCGATAACGAGTCTATAAACTATTGTATTTATGTATATCCAGTCTACAAATACACACTAGGTATGTGGTGATGGGTCACGGTTCAAACACAATAACAGAAATAGGTCGTAACCTGTAGTCGATTCATGTTTATCCCCGTGAATGGAAAACCGTCAGACCACCTCGCGCCCACCGTCGAATTAACGGAGCTATTGCAGTGTGTTGTATATGATAGACACGTTCCTTCAATTTAGTAGAACACATTTATTCGCTGGGTTCAGGCAACTTCCGTAAAGTGCCTTTCCCAATGACACAACCAACTAGCAAGAGACAAGTTTCGCACCCGAAACCTTTCGATTAAAAGGCGACGCACTTAACCGCCAGACTAACCGCCCGGATATTTTATCGCCTAACTTATAAAATGTGTAGCAGATAGACAGGTGAACTGAATTATTTGTGAAACTGTTTGTATCTAAAATAGTCTGCTTGTAAACCAGTGATTCCCAAATACACCCCCCCCCCCCAAAAAAAACATTTTACGTTGTTTGCGTACCACCTAAGTTACTATAAATTATACATCATTAGATTCTTATGTTCTTATAAGGAAAATGAGCATGTAGCCATTTAAGAATTGAACAACGTATGGTGAAGTTAGTCGCGTACCAGCTGAAAGACACTCACGTTGCACCGGTGGTAGGCGTGCCACAGTTTGAGAAGCAATGTCGTAAATTCCAGTGAAAGAGAAATATTGTTGCGTAAAGTCGTTCACACCCTTCGACCACCATCTGATTATGACATCACAGAGTATCTTGTGACGCCAGATAATAACAGGGTTTAGCGCTTTGTCTACGAATAATCGCAGCACAAAGGTGAAGTTTAAAATTCCGAAACGAATTAAAACAAAATTTAGCACAAACTACTAAAAACTGTCCGTGTTGTTGGCATCTTGAATTATGTGTGTTTTCTTCGTGTTATCTTACTCAACTTGTTAAAATTCGTCGCGGAAAATGCGTAATTCACTTAGCGCTGTTAACGCGTTCAATCTGTCTATGGCGTCACAAAGGATACGTTCCAGCTGTTCTAGAATGTACTTGCGGTTTTCTGGCGCGAAGAGATTCTAGACTTCACGACGCCTGCCGCTTACTTCAAAGAAAAATTTGTTACGGAACATTTTCAGCGACTTTAACAGCTTTTTTGCAAAATTTATGTTTGAGTTTTTGAGAAATTAAATTTTACTTTTTATTTTTTTAAATTAAATACCTTAAATAAAAAAAAACATTTTTAACAGTAAAATTATATAAAAATATATGTTTTAACAATAAAAATTATATAAATGAATACTTTTTTATTGTAATAATTGGATAAAAAATATTTTTTAACAGTACTTAATATTTGTATATTTAAAACTGAATTTAATTTTTAATTTAAACCGCCAAGGTTATTTAGCGACAAAATTTCCAGAGGTTAATTTACATATCCTACTGTTATTTGGAGTTTTTTGATAAAAAAAATAGTTGTTCACGATTTTCGGAAGTACCAATCGTGGCGTAAATAATCGATGAACAAACAAATCGATCGCGAATCTGTCGCTAATCTTTATGGCAGGCGCCTGTGCTTCGCGATAAATGGTTAATGAGAGAGCGACAAGAAAACCAAACAAAAAAGCTTTAAAATAGGGCCTGCTGGTAGCAGATAACAGTCTGTTGAGCGGTCGCTCGTCTGTCTGGCGCCTGACTACACCTGTTCAGCAGTCAGCGGTCCCGCAACGCCGATAAACAATACCGGTTTCCAGGAGAATGGAAGAGAATAAGAAGTTATCCGCGGAGGAAAAACGAGGTCATGAACCCGAATACGGCGAAGAGAGTGTGGAAAGAAAGAGAAAAGGAAAATGTAGTTCTGGAAAAGCGGAAATGTTGGCCATTTGAGTTTTGTTGCTCATATAATCGGTTATATATCGCTATGTATGCAAAATTTAGTCATACAAAATCATTTACACCTTACTTCAACCAACGCTTTTCCAAAACCAAATTATCGAAGTCGGTTTTGGATTTAAGCGGCAAAGATTACGGACAAATCACCTGTTCGACCTTTACCGTACCGGAGGCGCCATGTTAAGTTGAAAGGCGACATGAGAACACCCCGAGCCTGTAATTATCCCTAAACCCCTAACCCCTCAGCCGCAAAGATCGAAAGGCTGAAGCGACAGTTGTTTGACATGGTAGATTCACAGCCGGGCGTTTGAGAATCAACCTGTCTATCTGCATCACTGTTTGTTACTTTGGGCGTTTACAATTATTGGACCCAAAAAATAATACCACAAGGTCCATTTTATATGCGCCTGAGAATAATATCACCATAAAAGTCAAAACATGTCGTTATATAAGCGCATACTTTATTATAACAGATTCCAATTTATTTCAATATTAAGTTGCTGAAACACACCGCACAAAATTCTCAAGAACTTACTGTGACCTCAAGAATGTTCATTGTGACCTCACAATCCGCATTATTCTCGCCATGTTTCCTGTTTATTTATGTTTATAAAGTGAGTGTCAAGTGAGGCGCCACCCGTCTTATTACGTCATAATTCCCTCTGACATCGTAACAATCGACCCCAATACGCAGAAATACTTTAAAGCTTTCAACAATTCTGGTTCACCAGAAAGTCTTCTAAAGTTTGTAAAAAAATAAGTGTTAAATCGCAATCGGCTTTAAATTTAACAATTATCTTAAGGGAATCAGCGCCAATGCAAAAGAAGAACCACACTTAAACTTTTAACTACCATTGGTAAAAGAGACCAATTTTGACATGTTTAAAAAGAAAAGTTTTTCATTGTTAAAACACAATGCACAAAGAAGAAAAACCGAAATTGCGAAACAAAATAACAAAAAACCTACTGTAACTAATTAAACATGGCAAAGACTATTAAAATACGTTTTTTGCCCTTTTACTCGAATGTGTTTTGTTGTAGTAATACAGAACTTTCATTACAACGCCTTTAAAGATTTGCATAAATAATACTTGGAAGACGTCACCTCTAACTATCCAAACCTCTACTTGCGGCGTTGAAATTATAGTCGCAAAATACAACTGATCGAAATTAATTGAATCCAAACCTCTTAAAGCGATAGTTATGACTGGTTTCATGTAAGACGAATACTTACTTGACCCAAGTCAACTTCGCTTTGTTCTAAATCTTATATCTTTAGTCCTAACGATTAGCTTTGTTGCTTAGTACGTCGCTTTTTAGCCGAAGGGTTGTACATACGAAACTAGTCGCTAGCTAGTCGGTTGTCTTCTGGGTTAAGGCACTTAACGGACATTGCCTTAACCCAGCGGATTCTTAGGTTCTGCATAAAACCAACGGTGGACTCGAGGTGATCTGACGATTGCCCGTATATAATAACCCCCTTTGGTTTCCTAATTCATGCACGGGAACAAACATTAACATCGTATCCTATGAATAAATATCCAATCTTAAAAAGTTGAAATAAATTAGAAATCGTAAAATTTAACAAACATCACTTACAAATACAAATGCCGGGTCAAATCTGCCGAATGCATATAGCTTAAACAGAGTAAAAAAAATTTGCATTATATATTTATTTCACACTGGTACACTAGAACTATAATTCACTACTATAAAACACTATAGTGTTACGGTGCCCCGCATATAAAATTTTAAATTGTTTTAATTTCATTTTTCCAGGAGGTGTTATAACGATTCTTGTTTTTGTCACTTTTACTATATATATTTCAACTGTGTGTTACTAAAATAATTGCAATGTTTTTTTAATTACTTTAAAAAATTTATTAAATCTTTAGATAGGATTTTTTACCGAACCAAGTTTTGAACCCAAGATGTGCTGGTGACTATACCCTTTTTTAGTCTAGAGTTTTAGACTATATGTATAAGTATCTGTATCGGTCGCGTAAACCATTCGGCCACACGACCGTACAACACAACGATAAGATTGCACAATGGTATCTAGATTGCTTTTCTCTTCCGACGAGTAGCGATAAAACTGCCTCGTGTTATAACCCAAAAGAAACGAATTAAACTTGATAGTATTTGTATTCACAACACCGACTTGTCAAAATGGTCTGGCACGCTGATAGATGGTATTTACCAAGCTTTTCCGCAACCTGAGAGGTTTAACTTTGCCTAATCACAACGTATCCGCCACAAAACTGCATTAAATCATGGCCTTCCGTATATAAAAGGGGTAGGCTACCTGCGCCCCGAAGCCATATGTGCCTCTTTCACCCTTTTCATACGACTCTTATTATTTTTCTTTCTACTGTAGTGAGCGTTTAATTAGTTAAAAAAACATTCAAAATAAAATAAGAACACTCGCGTCTTTATCTCACACAGTGTCTTTTCCCTTTTATTGCAAAAATGATTTTGCGGCTTCCGGTGATTTTTATTTTGTGGAGAATCGGTTAAAATGGCTCTAAGTGCAAAAGGTTGCCCACTCCTAAGGTTGCCGACCCCTGATACCCTAAACTGGAAATATTGAACACGAGTCGTGACATAGCGGTCTCACTTTACTCGAGCAGCTTCAGCGAAAATATTGCAAGAAACGTAAGAAAGGAACTTAGCGACGTAACAATTGCATTGTTGACAGGAATAGGAAGCGAAGTAGGACGGAAATCACTGCATTTCGTTGGTGGACGACAATTGTGGTCTATGATGTCATAATATCACATCAGGCTTGGGTTGATTGAGGTTTTCGGAGATTTTAGTTTTTCGCGCGGTTAGGTGGTCTTTGTTTGTGACGTCATCTAAGACATCGCTGCTGGTGTTCGTTACGTCAACATCCATGTTCGTGACGTCGATTTGACCGACGTCATCATCGTCGGACGTGACGTCATCAGATTTCGAACTTGACTCGATAAGGCGATCGAGGATCGTCCGTTGGGGGCTGGAGTCACGTGATATTTCAAGAGGGTCTTCCCCACTCGTGCTTGTGACGTGATAATCTCTCTGATTGTGACGTTCGTAGTTGGTCATCTCCCACTCGATTTGGGCTTTGTTGGTTTTTCTTCGACTTCTCGCGCGACTTTCCGCCTGTGACGTCACAATGAATTATTATCCTCCATCCGTTTTACTCGACTCCAACAAAAATCGACCATTTTCTACACCATGGAGCTTAGTTAATTTGTTGAAGCTATAAATACGCAAAACTCAAGCTTGGACCTTTTTGACATTCTATTTTTACAGCTAAGATATATTGGTTTTAAGCTCCATTGGTTGAAGTTACGAACCAACCAGTGGATATTTTAGTATTCATTATCAAACCTTATACAAACCAATTAGTGGTCATTAGCTTGGGAGGCGACGCTTACATTACATTAACATAATGGGGTAAAAGCTGGGGTTAGGCTAATGTGGGTAACCAGGCTTTGTAGTTAAGGTATGGGTTAGTGTCATGATAATGGAAAAGTTGTCCGATTTAACGATTTCTATACAAAAACGGTCTTCGTAAGAAGCCAGTCTAACATGGGTGTAAAACTTGTCCCGAAAAAAAATAAGTCCATAGTAATGCTTTGACGAATATTGATTGCAAATTTTGCTTTTACAATTTTTGACAACAAAACAATTTAGACAAATGCAACTCGGTCGGCGTACCTGCAACACTCGGGTACATTGATCAACTCCCTGCCCGAATGTTGTTGTTTCATCCCGACCTGATAACACGGAGAGGGTGCGGATGTATGAACATGCGATCCTGGGGTTAAAGTAATCCGTTAAATACCACCGCAGTTGGGATGAGATAGGATATTTATGTTTATCCCCGTGGATGGGAAAACTAAGGGGGTTAACACATGTGTTGCATAATTTTATAAAAATCACCTTAAAATGGCGAGTTTTGATAACTTCTGATTGCATGAATAACTAGGTATTTGTGTTCTGAGCTCCTCAAACGCTGAACTGATGGTGTGGACTCTTGTACGTTCCCTGGCGTTTGCTACCAGTCGGCGCTCACGGGTGAGATTCTTGTAACTGGCGGGCTTTCCGTGCACCGGTAGCCCGGGGATAGCGAGTGGGCTTCTCGGTCGCGCTTCTTGAATCTAAAGGGGGATTTTGTTGTTGGAAATGTGGATCTTTACGTAAATGTAGATTTTTGTGTAGTTGTTAAATCTCTTGTTTCACGAGAAAAAAAATGTTTAACTTAATCCAGGATTCAAAGGTTAAAACTATAGGCCAATTTCGGGGATAAAAAATTCCCACAACACGTGTATTTTCGTGTATTTTTTTGTATCGTGTATTTTCCTAGTGCAGCATGTTTACCTGACTTCGAAGTTGTTTATTGGGGTGTGCTTTTAATATCGGGTGAATATCGGTCGATTCCACGTCTGAAAACAAACAAATTAAAAACTTATATAAGGCTTAATAACAAAACCTGGTACAGCTAGCGAAAAGTTACCGCAATTTTAGACGAAAGCCATGTTAGGCCGGATCTATCAACAACTTGAATTTTGGCGAACAGTTGTTTCATTATAGCAAGCACATAGCCCACGATATTATAAGAAACAATTGTTTGCCTATGGGCAAGATATGGATACGACAATATAGACATGTGGACACGGCCTTATATGACTTTAAAGTGAAAGCACATGTAAATTTGCCTTGGGTGTTGTTTCGAAAGATAAATGGTGTTTAATTTAAATTTACCATTGCTGTGTTTTTGTTTCGGTCTGTCGGCCATTTTTCGTTCCATTTTTTTCTTCTCGGCTTTAACTTGTTTACTGATAGGTTGTTTTGACGATTTGATAGTTTGTCTGTCGGTTCTGTCCTTTGGTGATTTCTTGTGGAGATTTTTATCGGCTGCTACCGGGATTTGAACCGGGTAGCTATCGGTCGGCAACTTTCGTGGCTCAGACTTTTGTGGGGAGTGAAGCGCGGTACGTGGAATGGCTGTTCTTGGTGTTGGAAGTTTGGCAAATCGGGGCGTGGGTTGACGGGGTTTAGGGGAATCTTCAGTCGAGGCCTCTGAGTTTTTGACAGCGTCGTTAGATCGAGTTGGGTGGCTGGTTAGCTGATCTTTTACGCCCAATAAGTATGGGTTGTTTAGATGTTGAAAATTAGAGGGGTATAATCCGGCACCGAGCATTCCTGGCGCCATTAACTGCATGCTTTGGAGAGCCTGTAACTGTTCAAGCATCTGTGGCATGTGGAGCGGTGGCACTGTCAACCCGCCATGCAGTGTGGCACCCAAGCCACTCTGTTGGCTCAGCATCTCACGTAATAGAAGTGGGTTGGCAAAATAAGGGTTAGCCCCGTATAGCAGTGGGTTTGGTGTCGAACCCAGGGTGCTTGGGTGGGTTATGTGCGGTATATGAGGGATGCTGGGTAATCCGAATGCAGCAAGCGATGGGTGAAACATAAGGGGGTTATACTGACCGGCGTATGGGTTAGTTCGGTAGTAATCCATCAATGGGTGATTTGCCTGGGGTTCTGGGGATTTGGGGGATTCCGCGCGGGACCTTTTTGAACTTTTGACCTCGGGTGATAAATTCCTTCTTCGTGGTGGCGATGTTTTGTGATTCCTCTCAGGTGATTTGATTTGTGATTCTTTATCCCGTGATACTTTCACTTGCGTCATATAATCATTTCGTGAGTAAGCTCTGAAACCTCGTGAGTCATTTGTGGATTCCGTCCCGCTGGGGTACCTTTCACGCGTATCACGCCGATGAGAGACATGTGGTGCATCATGGTTGTGAAAGTGATGATTTTCTTCATGTGAAATTTTCCTCTTTTTCACGCAATGCGGACTCAAGGGTGTAGAATTCAAGACCGAGTGTTTTTTTCTCGGCGTTCCACTTTCATCCGACGGGCGTTTCCTTTCCGTCTTGCGTCTGACGCTTTCCGTTGAGTCCGCTTGAAGGCGGGTTGGCTGCAAACCTAAATGCTCCGTAGCAGCGCCGGTTGAGCCAAACGCGGCATACATCTGCCTCAAAATCTCACTTGAATTCGCCGCTTTCGGGAGGTGCGGAGTAAAAGCGGAAGGACTCGACATCTCGCCCGCGGAAGTGACATGTTCCGCTTCCCTAAAAAGTTTGCGCTTTTTCGGGGGTTGGTTCCGGTTCTCCACTGGGGATCCCCCTGATTCGCTACCGGTTCTCTCAGAATATGCATCTACGACGTTGTTGTTGCTGTTGTTTCGGTTCGATGTGTCGGATGATGACGTTTCATTGGTGACGTCATCGTTAGTTACGTCACTTGCTCCTTTCGTTTTGGGGAACTGCGTGAAAAAAGTTGTTTACAAATGAGTGAAATAAATCTTGTTAAAATAATTATTTTTTGAGTTTGTACATCAAATATACCAATGGTTGCGCGAACTAAACTGAAGAAAAATCATCGAATACAAAATTAGCACACAACGGATATAGAGTCTTACATAACGTAAATAGCCTTGTACAAAATATGCAGTACAACGTATATGGTCTTGCGTTGCTGCAGAATGTGAGTTTGGATTGCAGTTGAGCGTTGGTTTACTGACCGGAAGGTAATATGAACAAACCCAGCTTATTTAGATCGTTTACAATCACAATATAGATGAACAAGGCATTGCTCTGTTAAACCAATCGGGACGTATAAAGTCAATCAATATACATTTCCAATACACTGCATTAGCTGCGGTTACTGGACCATAGGAGCAAGCGGTTCTTGGGCGAAAGGGGTGCTATCCTACGCAAACCACACACAGATTGTGGATTGTATATTCCCGCCCCATGCCAATAAATATACACGCAGTATCAGCGCATGACAGGTACGATATACGCGAGGGATTTGAAAGTGTCACAGAGCAATAACTCATTGCGACGACTGCCTATGCACAACTTACATCAAATTTTGAGTTGAATCTGAAATCCACTTCTGGACTCGACTCTGGAGTTCTGTTCCTATGGAAATGACACACTTAAAATCGGGAAATGAAAAAATATATATCTATCAAAATTACTTTAAAAGATTTTATTTAAATCATCGAAATTTAAAGCTTATTTACCTGAACTCGGATTTGTAGACTTCGTTATTAATATGGCTAAATGATGTCACACACGCTGGCATTACGTCACAGTGTGTTTTATTTACGTTATAATGCTTCAGAATATTCGACTGCAGCTGAAAAATAAAAGAAAAAAATAAATTTTTGAAAATTTGAATAAATTTGCAAAAACCATGATTTTTCTCGACTTACCGTTTGCGGTGCTGATGTCATAGCAAGGGAAGTGACGTCTAAAAGCGTCATGTATATGACGTCATTAATATACTGCACAATAACTACACTGCATATCTGTAGAGTAATAAAAATAGATTGCTTAAAAAGCAGCAACTAATAATAAACATCGAGATATATTTTAACTCTAGGCGGGAAAGAGGATCTGATTTCCCGGTCGAAAAAATAACTTCTCCTTTCCTTAAATCGTCTTTATACTCTAATAAAAAAACACAAAACACCTGACTATGAAGCTAAGACACTGTGCCACAAATAGCTGGCAAATTTCTGCAACTGACATGTCGTTGAAAAATAGAGGCTGCGTTTGATGCAAAATTAATGAGGCCACCTGCTTCGCCTTGCGTACATCTGACGCACAGTATGGAACAGCTGTCAATGTGCACTGCTCGCCAGATCGCCGCCATAAAGCGCATTCTGTAAGTATGTGTTTCCCCATCAAATTAATTCGCTCCTTTTTCACCCGGGCCAGCTGTCATTCAAATGCACTGCGTCGCCACTCTGTCTGCTCCTACTCTTTCCCTTTCTCTTTCATTCTCCCACTCCTCCTACCGAAGACGTTCGTCTTTTTATAAATTAAGTACTAAACAAGCAGGGTTAAAAGAAAGCCAGATACCAAACCCGTCAAACACTTAATCCTCCATTTAGTAACTTTTAAGCACCTATTGTACAGGCTCTTAATAAGGCGTGTAACAGAACAAGCTATCAAAGGCGTGATCACAAAACAAACTAGCTAAACGACGACAATCCAAAAAATTCGGAAGCATGTAAGTGGGAACAGGTTGACACATCTTATTCTGGTTCTCGTGCCGCCGAAAAGCCGTCGCTACATTAAACAGCATACAAATGTCGCGTAATTTTAGGAGGATTACGCTGGAAACGTTGACATCCGTTACAAACAGGTTTTCCAGTAAGCAGTGCGGACATGAACAGTCGATCGATTTCACGCGCTAGAGCAGCTGCTCCGTCGGTCTGTTCGCCTGTTCCTTAAGTATTTATGGAGTCCCAAGCGGCCAGACCAACACAGCACATCTGTCACGGGACAAATTGCCTCTTTTGTATCAACCACTGGCCACAATGGATTATACCAATTCCAATATGAACACATGCAATCTGTTTCTCCTAATAGCGACTTAAATTGACAGTAATCTAGAATTCTTGTTGGAGGCGCAAAACCGTGATTAACTTATAGGTGAACAGATATGAATTGGTATAATCGTTTTGTCGTCTTTTCCTGTTCCCGTGTCGTTATTTTATTCGCTTGCCATTTTTAAATGCTAGGGCAAAAAATGAATAAACCAAACTAAACTAAAGTAATATGTTTAACACTTTTTTCAGCAATTTTTTTTTCATATGCATAACTGAAACAGCTTAAAATGCATTACTCAAAAAGCAACATTAAAATAATATCAAGAAATAGTCTGTAGGTCCTTTATAATCTTCAAGAGACGTGGTTAACCCCAAGAAATCGTTAAAAATGTTTGAGTAATTTTTCGCGAGACCTCCGGCGCCTTTCGCTAGTTCGTCAATTCATCTGTAAACAGTTACCATTGTGACGTCACACACGTGGTCGCGCGAGGGATTGGCGAACAATACGGATCGCTTATTAAAAGCTGATATCAAAAAACATTACATGATCTTTAGCGATTTTATAGTTTCGACTTTAGACTGCGGAAAATATGTAGCAAGATTTGGTAAATACCTTATTGACGGTTTATCCAACAACTGACAAGAAATTCCAGGTCAAATTTAGCTGACTAGTTAACTATTTTGGTTCAAGTTCGCCATAATTCTATTTTTTAGACGTTGTAAAATGTTGAAGAATGTTTACACAAGGTGACGCAAGAGCGGCCGGCGCCAGTCGTTCACGCTTGAGTGGTTCGCTTGGGCGCCGGTTAGTGGCCGGTATTTACATGTGTCAAAATACTCTTCTTAATCAATTTTTTTTTTACCGAGCCAAGTTACGAAACCATGAAGGGCTCGCCTTCAGGACCGTATTTTTGTATAGGAGTCGGTATATGTATCGGTCGCGTTAACCATTTGGCCACACGACCGTACTGTTCTCAATCAAATTAATACGCAGTCTGGAATACGAAAATTGAGATTACATCTCAAGCACTGCATACGCGCCGTGAGTTAACAACTCGAAAGGGACATTTCACGCATATTTTATTTCCATTTTTTCGTTTATCTATCCGTATGATAACCAAACAACATTTAATAAAACTGGCAATAATATTTTTTTTAAAACCTCCAGAAAAATAGAAGATGTGAATAACCAACATACGACACCAAAATAAGTAGAAAGGCGTGTACGTAATTCGGCTAATCTAAAATAGCAAGTCTTAACTCGTTTTTTTTAATTTAACTGAAGTTAAAAAAGATCGGTTTCTTCAATAATTCTTCAGCATTTTGGCGGAGTACTTTATAATTGTGGTCCACATGAATATTTATCCTGTGTAAGTTTATCCGGTTCTCAGGACACATCTGACAAAACTCAGTATACGATAAACATACAAAAGCTAACAAAATATATGATATCTCGTATATTTTTTTAAACCAGTTGCAAGTTCGTCGCTGGATCCATATTAGATTTACAAGAAGTCCACACGACCGTTCCTATGTTTATACTTCTGCAGCGTACAGACATGCGCACTAACGGTCGAATTCGTCAATTTTTCGATCCAAGTTTGGACTTTTAATTGTTCGGTTTTCCGATGTCGGAATGACGTTTGCGGCTTCGTAGGAAAATGATAAAACCGCTTTATAATTCCCAGCATGTGCCGACGTAATAATGGGACGATTATTACGCAGTGAGCGTGGGAAAGTAGAAAAGTGAAGTGGCGAGGAACCGCAAGTAGCCAGTCCGACAGCTGCAATGTTAAAGTGAGCATGGCGCTTTCATTAAATCTGTAATTCGTCGAAAATTTAGCGAAAGTTGGACGTCTAATTAAGAAATGGCTCAAGTGGAGTCAACGCAGGCCATTGGTGGCTGGCGAAACGTGCGAACCGACGATATTCACCTGATGCTTTTCCCAAAACTAACTTTGATGTAATAAAATATTTAATGTTTTATGTAAAAAATCTTATCCCACGGTTTCTTTTGCTTTATTGTCGAATTTTTTTTAATGTTATATCCGTTAGTGTGTATTACACATGGTTAATATTGATTTCAATCCGCGAAAAAAATCAGTTTTCTAAGCATCGCGCCAAGCGTGGCTCATTTATCCAGGTGTAATTGCGTCTGAACGAAGGCGCCATGCTGCCGAGGTGCAGCGCAGCAAGACCACCTGCTAGAAGTTAAACGAGCAAATTTCTCGCCTATATATTTGCACCAGCCTCCCACTCCCAGCAGCTGTTACTCACACCCTTCTCACTCTCATCGCTTCTTTGTTTCTTTTATTCTCCCGACCCGGCGCCAGCAAGTCTTGCGTTCGCGCCTATCTCTCAGTACCTCGCCAGCTTCCTATTTATCTTCGATTCCAGAATTGTTTGGCGTTCTCTCGCCTTCTTTATTACCTAGTCGCGGTCGGCGCCTTCGTGTCTGTCGGAGAAACAAAGGGTTCCACGTTCTAGATTCGCTTTAATCGAAAAAGCTCTCTCTAAAATAATTCGCGTCGTTTGTTTGTTTTTTGCCGCGAAAGGAAACGCGACGTCATAGACGCACAGATTATCGCGTTACGAAGACGAGCCCTGGTTTTTACGACTATAATAACCGCGCAATGGACAATACAGCGTTCGAGATTTACAGATCTACTAAAACAAACAACGAACACAGATTCAAGAATTCCGGATTTTATCACGTTTCGTCGATACTACGCGAAGATTTAACGACACAGTCATTCTATCGGCGACAATGCGGTATTTAAGAAATGTGGGAACTGTGTAAATATAGGGAATTTAGACAAAAATATTTTGAATTAAAACTTGTAAATACTCTTAAGTAAAATACTCTAAATGTTTTCTTTGCTCCTTTAGTTTTGCCCGGTACTCAGCGGTAGAATAACTGAATATTCATGTTATATCCGTGTCTGGACAACAAATGGTGTTAAAACAAGGGTAATGGTCAAGGCTTCTACGGCGTATTGAATATGTTGGTTCTAGCCATTAAACCGGATGTTGACTTTTATCTTTTTCCTTAAGGATAGAATAGGATATTTGTGTTTATCCCCGTGAATAAGAAAACCAAGGGTTAACACACGGGCAATCGTCAGATCACCTCGCGCCCACCGTCAGGTTACCGAAGCTATTGCATTGTGTTGTGTATGATTCACATGTTCCTTCAATTTGGTAGAACCCATTAATCAGCTGGGTTCCGGCAATTTTCGGTAAGTGCCATTCCCAAGGACACAACCGACTATAGTTAGCGACCAGCAACCCTTCGGCTGAAAGGCGACGCACTAAACCACCAGACTAAATCGATCGGACGAAGGAAATAACTGGCGCTCCACTTTGAATCCTTTCTGTCAAATAAATCCTCATCCATGTTCAAATAATACATATTACCAGCCACCGCAGCCAGATGATTTTCCAGTTTGTCTTAATACGACAGGTGTGGGCGTCCGGTTGTATGGCCGAATGGTTAACTGTCCATTCTCATATATATAAATCTTTGTAAAACCGTCGTAGTAGGGTATCGCAGGTTGGAAACCTAGCACGGTGAAAAAAATAATAAGTGCGGCGTTATATTATTTGGTCATAGGTTATAGCATCAATACGCCAGGAAAAATGATGTTGGGTTAAAACCAACGATTTAATTGTGTCCTTTGGAGCTCGGTGGACCGGTGGATTGATGGTGGAAATTAAAACAGTAGAAACAACATGCTTGTACGGTTGTTTGACCAAATGGTTAACGCCACCGGTACATATGCAGACTTAAAACAAAAAATCGGCATTAGTAACAAGCGGAAAATTTAAGAAAAGGGGAAAATCTTATCAAAAGCAAGTTATGCACAGCGCTAAAGTGAAGAATCCAGTAGGTTAAGGATTTAACAAAATAGGTAAAGTCTATCGTATTAAACACACTGCAATAAGAAAGCTAATAGATTGCGGGCGGACGTACACCACCGAAGCAATTTTATTAACAACATTCATGGACTTTCCCATTGAGTAAATCAACTTGAGTATCCTTCCATGGCCTTCCATGGCACCACTGCAGTTAATCAGCTTTATGATTTGTTAGTTGGTTGAAAAAAAAAGATATATCATATCATGTCCGTCCGGTTAGTCTGTGTTGTTTATGATTCACACGTTCCTTCAATTTGATAGAACCCATTAATCCGCTAGGTCCAGGCAATCTGTTAAGTGCCTTGCACAAGTACACAACCGACTGGCTAGCGACCAATTTTGTACCTGCAACCCTTCGGCTAAATGGGACGCACTATCCCACTAGACTAAGCGGTCAGACTTGTACATGTTGCTGCAATACCAGCTATTTACTACAATTCACTTAATATGGTGCCAGTAGATGTGGTCACCCAGTATAGTGAATACCCGTGTTAGCGTTTTCAAACCTCCGAAATAACTGTTCGTTTTCCTGTACAATTGATTCAACATTACTTATTGTTGTTTGACGTATAAATTTAGATTTATTTTTACAATATTTTCTTGTATGGGCTTTGAAAAAAAGACTTCTGCAAGGCTGAAAAAGTGATTTCTATTCTGGCGGGTAGAACAAGAAAATACAGCTGACTTGCCAGTCTCGGGTTTCGATCTCACCACCAACCACATAAGGGTTGCCAATCAGAATTAATTAAAGCGTTAACATAAATATATTTTTTTAACCTTTTCCATTTTTCCATGATTGTATCGTCACTAGGACCGTTTTCGTATGAGAGTCGTTATATATATCGGTTGCGTTAACCATTGGGCCACACGACCGTAAGGGTGTGCTGGTAGATTGTAGTTAGTACTCTGGCGCCAACTGGCGGGTAATTTTAATAACGATTTGTCTACAAATGTCAATTGTTATGATATTAATGTTTAACCCTTTGAACGGGAAAAGTTTTTCACGTCATTTCCCAAATTGTCTTGCTCAAAAAAAGATATTCTACGCCAATTTCAGTCGCAATAGCAAAATCAGTTAATCCGACGGTGGCCATGAGGTAATGTGACGATTGTACGTGTGGTATCTCGCTTCGTTGAGCTGTCCACGATATCTTGGATATTCCATCCATGCACGCACGAGTTTGTAAATTTCAAAGCTAAACTTGAATTTCCTGTAAAAAGTGAAGTTTTTTTCGGTCTTAACTAATATGCGGGGCAACACACTATACATCATGAGCGGACCGGGATATTTCGTCACTAACAATCGGAAGGACAGGGTATAATATGATAGAACTCGTCCCCTTCATGATATAACATTACCCAGCCCAGCTCGTGTTAATAACGAAAACACCCTTCGCCCCTCTTCCCACAGTCCCGTAGAATGGTGTGTTGTCCCGCCCCTTTATTCCGCAAAAGAATGTGCTGTCCCGCAGAGTAGTGAAGCCCGTTTTTTCTGCTATAAGTGCGTTCCAAATAAACAAAATTGTTTTATTGACGGTTCTATTTTTATTGCTATTTTATGAGATAAAAATAGCTGAAACAAGATAAATTTTTAAAATATTTTGCGATCAATGGCCGTAGTTGGGAAAAACGACGAAGTTTTCTTTCGCCACATAAAGAATGAGGAAAATAAAATTACATTAATAATCTGCGATACGTATTACATTACCAGTATCTCAATATAAAATCATCTAAAACTATTGCATACTTAAGTAAAGAGTATTTATAAAAATCAGGCAAAATGTATAAAATATAATTTGAATTGAATAAACACGTAAAACGATGGAAAAGTGTTAGATAAAAATTCATAACACAATTCATACAACATTAAAACTTACTATAACAACAGTTGCAGCAGCATGCAAAATAAATTTTCGATTTTTAATTTCTGACATAAAAATCTTATAAAAACTACTTGGCAGTGAAAAAAAACTCGTGATTGAGGCATTGAATGGCGGAGAAGCGTGTGTGAGGGTTGCAATCCAACATTGAAGACAGAAGTTCGAATGCGGAATCGGGAATGTCTGTTGGCTTTAACCCTGCGGTGCTGGGTGAACGGTGCGCTTTCGTCGGTGATGGTTGACCCCTTAGTGACCTTTGAACTTTGGTTGGTGACTTTTGACCTCTTAAGGGTGAGCCGATTCGCTTCTTGGGTGAAGGTCTTAGACTTGGACCTGATGGATGAGGAATGGAATAGGAAATGGGACAAAATTTTAAATAATATACAAACATAGGGTATGATATATTTTATGTTTATCCCTGTGAATGGGAAAACCAAGAGAGTTAACACACGGGCAATCGTTAGATCACCTAGCACCCATGGTTGGGTTACCGGAGCTATTGCAGTGTGTTGTGTATGATTCACAGTGTTCCTTCAATTTAGTAGACCCCCATCAATCCGGTGGGTTAAAACATGTAAGTTAAGTGCCTGCCCCAGAACCACAACCGACTATCCGTGACCGATAGGTATTAGGTAATTTTTCTGAACCCCAAATGGTTTAACATGAAAATCTCACCATCTGTTTTAGGGTCACGCAGGTTGGTAATGAGACCCCTCAAGTCGTAACCCGGGAAATGGGTGGAACACGTGAATGTTTTGCCTGGAGAAATACCAAGAAGCATGAGATGGTTGATAAGGATTATTGTGTTGAACAGTTGCAACAGCAGGTTTCTGAAGATGATCTCTTTAAACCTGGTTTACCAAAAACTGGACCTTTTTTTAACCAGAAAATCTTTTTTTATTTAAAAAATACTTTTTAACCGGACTTTCTCATACATACTCTGCTTAATAAAAATCCTGGAACTCCGGGTTTTAAGCTTTTAAAAACTAGTTGAACTAAACCCAAATTTGGATTATAAATTGTAAACAAAAATCCAGGCTGCTGAATGTGGATATTTATATTTGCTGCGGGGCCAAAAAACATCAATTTTCGGGCAAATGAAAATTCACTAATAAGCTCACTCGAGTAAATCTTAACGAAAGTAACTATGGCTTGCAACTGTGGTTTGTATGACTTAACAAATGTTTAAACCTGTTATTACAACAATCTGGCATTATGATTTTATTTGCAAGAGTAAATTCTTACTTGCAGAGTGAGCGTCAACGAATAAAAACGTGAGTGTTACTCGCACAGATTTTTGACTGAATGTAAATAAACACAATAAGTTACTCTTATCATTATCCCTATCATCACACCCACGATCGACCCACCTAATAACTTTGCAACTTCTCCAATCCTTTTACTTCCGAACACCAGTGCAAGTTGTGCAAGTGAATCGATGTCGTCTGCAGGACGGAAGAAAGGACAACGACCGCTGAGTAACGATAGAAATATTATTCCGGCTGACCAGATGTCTACAGCTGGGGAAGAAATTGATGGTTACATAAAAAGTTTCAATTTTTTTTAATATTATTTTAGCAGATCATACTTTTAAACTGGCAGAGAAAACATAAACAGTTGATTAGATAGAGTAGAAACACTCGGTAAAAACAGTTTACTTGATTTTATCATTTTTGCAATAAAAGGAAAACAACACTATGTGAGATAAAGACGCAAGTGTTCTTCTGTTTGTTTTACATATGCATGGGTAATAAACTAATTAAGCACTCGATACAGTAGCAATAAAATTAATAAGAGCCACATCAGAAGAATGAAAGAGTCGCAGGTTGTCAACCCCTGCACTAACCTGTTGTTTGGTTTGGATACCTCAATAGCACCTCTGGTGGTCGGAAACCAGATGTTCCAGCTCTTGGTGCCACCGGTGACGGTCTGAAAAAATATAAGGATTTTGTCTGAAAATATATTTTTTTTACCTTTATGTTAAAATAAACAATGGGATTATGCGTCAACACATAAGAAAAAGATGGATAAATGTATCTTTGCTGGTGGGGAATCAACATTAAGGGATTTATCTATGATTAATTGATTACCTTCTGATATCTTATGAAGCTATTGCAATGTGTTGTATAATACTAAGCTGCTTATTCTGTGTTAAAATATGGGAAACCAGGTTTATATGGGTGATTCCCATGAATTGCTTAGCACTTAACCTGTTTTAATGATCTAGGTGAAAAGTTATAATAAATGAAATTTGCGGTCCAAGAGGACTAAGCTAAGTTAGGGAGTTAAACAACATTCACTTCATTACCTTGCCAAACATAGCTTGCAGACACTAAGCTTTCCATGGCAATCGCATTTGTTTTCATTGTTATTGGTTGCGAGGGGACTTTTTCTGTGGTAAGTTTTCAAACTTTTCACCGGGGTAAATAGATCGGATGATCTTCTCTTGATGGTTGTAGTTCTGCCATCGTTTGGAGATGTGAGGGATAAGTAGCGGACTTTCTGCTGCAAGTTCAAATTTACTGGTGAATAATTCAAAACGCTGCTGTAGCTCTTGGAAATTTGGAGTGTTCTCGGTTTCACAGTCGCACTTTTCCCAAAGTCACCTTTCCTGACATTTTGCTTCAGGATTTGATTTTGTTGGATTTCACTGAGACACCGTCGTTTGGGGTCAGGTGGGGTGGGGTTGTTGGAGTTGCTGACGCGCTTCGAGGGCAGTTGTGATGTGGTTGACAAAATATTAGGAGAACTTGTACGTCGGTGTGTGATTGGTAGGGTCCTTACTTCCTGGGCAAGTCCAAAATCCACTAAACCACCACTGGAATGGGAAAAAAATGTTTGAGAAATAAGGAAAGAACACCAGGTTGGTTACAGAAAATGTACAATTTTACTCAACACCATATCAGCCCTGGTAACTCAATATAATTAATAGGGCGATGGTGTCCAGTCTGCAATTTGTACTTTCCTTCTAAGATTAATTTGAATGGTTAAGACGTACAATTACAACCTAGAATTTTTAATGTGATGGCACATTTGAATCAACAACAATAACATGAATATGACAACACTGTTGCTGAAACCCGTGATGGAAAATCTATATACCAACACAACAGCGTTCTAAAACCTGCTTTAATGACCTTAATGATTTTAGGTTTCACTTCACAGTTACGCCTTACACAGTCATTCTGGGAAATGTTTTTATTACGAAGACACAATTTAAAAGATCATTAAGTTTTGGCGACCCATTGCTACAGTGCTGCTGTTTTTACCAGCAAAACATTCCTGGTCGTTATAATTCCTGGCGCACAACGATCACAAATCAATAGTTGGGACAACCACAAAAAGAACCGAAGAATTAAATATAAAAGAAAAACATCAAACTTACAGTTTTGTTTCTCTATCAAAGAGAAAATTATTGGGTTTTACATCCCGGTGAATGACATTAAAGCCATGGACTCTATATAAGGCTTGCATCAGCTTGCGCATGTATTCTCTTATTTCCTCCATCGTTAATTCCTTCAATAAAACCTGGATACAAAATATGCTTCAGGGTAGGGTAAGATAAAATAAGTTTTGTGTTTTGGATTCTGGAAATGATGCCACAATAAATATTGGACATAACACTGTAAGGACTGTGGTTAAATCTACTGAAACACTGAAAGAATTATAAAGTTAGTTTAAGTGTTTTTCGAATTTACATTTCCCCCCTGATTTCTTTTGTGTTCTTAATAATTGTTTTAAAACAAATATATATTCAACTGTTTGTGAATAAGTTTAGCTATCAAAGAAAACTTAATAAAATTTATAATGGACCCTGGTATTTATGATCTATACTCATGTAATTAGTCTGCCAGGGGTAGAAATTTATATTTTTTCTCAAATTGCAACAATTTGGACTGAAGTCTTATATTAGAACACGAAGATTTAAAATTGACCAACATAGCCACTATATTTCTAAAACATTATAACCAAACCAGCATATTTCACTAATATTGTGTAGTTTACGCTAGCAAAACAACAAGTTGTCTTGTATGACAGATAAAAGTTCTGTTCCGATTGCAATATTTTGGTTATCTTAAAAAAAATCGATCGCGATCATGGCAGTAAAAATCGCTATATGCTAAATGCGCGGGAACAGAGTTAAACACCAGTTAAAAACAGAAAAGTAAATAAATTGTATGTAATTTGTGTAAACAAAATAAACTCACCGAAAACTTATCATGTGGCACATATGGCATGATTATAACAATCTCTCCATTGTTGCGTAAACAACCATCGATCCCAACTACGTTAAGTTGGCCTCTGGAAAAATGAAGAAGTTTGAAATTTTGTTTATTTCAAATATAAACTACAATTTTAAAATAGAAAAAAATTATTAAAATATGTCCAATACCAATGGCAATTTTAGATTCGAATTTTTGGAGATTTGACATTCTATACATCTCCAGTACAAAGTGTACTTTGATAGCAGAATACTTAAGTAATATTGAATAAAACAATTATACCACAACCTACCCCATGTCCTTTAAACATTTGATTTCGTATTCGACCCTTTTTGGGTGTGACGTTGAAAATATATGTTTGAGCGCAAACTGTGTTGGGTTGGTGGCGTCGCTGCTGTTCTTCAATCTGGCCAAATACACATTGCTGAAAGTTCCTGTGGATGTTCATTTGTTTATTACAACAAATGATTTTATGTTTATAATTTCGAATTCTAACTATTTTTATTAGATTGCTTGTTAAGATTCGAATACCTAGAGATTCGAATCTCAAAGATTCGAAATTATATATTGTGCATCCCTGAACACATCTGACATAGGATATGGATGTTTTACAAGGCCAAAATCCATCAAATTTCAGGTGAGTAAGAATATACTTGCGTGTGGAAGCTCATGCAAGTAAATTGTCTACAGCAACTGTTTTTTATGATGCTACTGTAGTATTATAGATTTCAGTATTTTGAAAGCGCCATGTAGAATAAAAACGGATGTAACAATACGGATTTGTTTTTCATTTATCCCGATACACTAGTTGAATAGCGGTAAACGTTAATTTGTTTTTTATTTGCAAGAGTACATCCTTACACACACTTGTAAGTAAACATGTGATTGTTACTCGCGTTACTTATGTGAATTTTTTTGCCCTGGAATTAGAACTATGGTGAGGAACGCAGGGGTTATCACCAGAGTTGAATACAAAAGCTTTCGACTACCATGGCTTCTGTGTTTTTACTGGTTAAACCATGGAAAATCGTCCGGTTCCCTTGTGACCATTGTCTGGTGACAGCACCTAATGAGTGTATATGACAGAGATATACTGTCTTAGTCCAATCCATTAATCTACTGGATTTAGGCAATGTCTGCCAAATGACTTGGCCAAGGACACAACCATTTAGTCAGCGGCTGGTTTCAATCTTACAACCTTTTGGCTGCATCTAGATATGCACAATATGGAATTTCAAATCTTTGAGATTCGAATCTCTAGGGATTCATCCTACCAGGCTTTAACAAATCAGCTTACAAGATTGAAATAGAGTGGTTCCTATAACAATTTCTGATTTTATACAGGAAAATAAATGACATAAGCAAAAAAACTTAAAGAAAAAGTTCTGAATTACAAATGATACTAATTGGAATGTAATTTAATTCTGTTATTCACAATTCCGTTGTCCGTTTTTTTACTAAGACTGTCCAACAACATCATGCACACAAAAATAAGTCGTACCACATCCAATTTGTCGTTCCACAACAAAATGTTCTTTTACTTGCGGCACAGATTTATAAAGAGCACAAAACTCCTTGTCGGCAGAGTTTCGTTGCCATTTTTTGGATTTGAAGACTTTTTCCTGTGGCTTGCTAGTGAGAACTGGACTTGGTGGTGACCATGTTGTGAGAGAACTTTCATCGTGGAAATCTGGAAATTATCAAAACTTGATGAACTTATGCTGGAACGTTAAAGTCTATATCAACAGTTAATATAGGTTAAAGTTGTTTCAATCAATTACACATATTTAATTGTTAAATGAAATACAAGAATAAACAAAACGTAATTTAAAATCCCCCCCACACACAGACATCCTTCCCTCTTATCCAAAGATTATGGTCTATTAATTATTTTATGTAAAATTCCACACCATGGAAGTTTGTTAATCTGACGATTGTCCTTGTAATAACGCTTGTTGGTTGTTGCGTTTTCCCAATCACAGGGATAAAACATGAACACCGGTGTCCTTACCATTTTGACTATTTCTCTTTAACTTACCGGTACCTGTAATTACTACAGCATCACTTGGACGGTTAAGGTTAGAGTTAGAATTCCAACTTTTCCAAGCGCTTCAAGCGATCCTGTAGTAATTACAGGTACCCTTAACTTACAAGTTTGATCTTTATGCTTATTCAAATTACCTTCATCTTTCAGTAACCACGAGTTGCTTGATATTTTCGTAGTTTGGCTTGCTTTTTGAGCATCGTATTCAAAAAAATCAATCATTTTTTTATCGAAAAGATAAATAATCTGCTAATCATGAAGCTATACTTGTTCCCGCCACCGCATAGAAACAACATAAAATACTATGCGCGGGAAACCATAGAAACACCCTATATTTATGCCTTATTAAAAATACATCAATTTTAAAGCAAAAAGTTAGCATAGTTTATTACATTAATAAGAGATTTGGCGACAACGTTTGACTATATCTTTTTATTAGAAATGATATGTTTTGTGTTTTCACCATGAAAACGAAATATAAACCAGCTAAAGTTTTTTAAGGGGGGACTTTCGTGGTAAAATCCACCTAAAAGTACGTTTAAAAATATCTCCTAAGACGTAATTAAATGAAAGATGAAAGTTTTCGTTCTATATATTATAGAGTATTACCTCGGTCCAATTTCCCATTAGTGACTTCATAAGATTGGCCATATTCGGAAGATTTAACATCTTTGAGCAGTGTATAGCCTACTTAACCGCACGAAATTAAATCATCGCACCGGAAGGTAACATAAACTAGAGAGTGTTAACAACGTGTTAGACACCACGAATTGTAAAACACACTTTAATTATACTAAGTTTATGCATGTATAAACCTAAATGTTCCTTGGTTATAGCTATTCAATCTTGGGATATCTTTAAAAGTGTGTAGGCCTAGTTGTTTCTGTAAATAATACTGGTCACTGTAAATTTCAAGGTTGAGTCAAACTGTCAGCTTGTCAGTTAGTGTTACTGACAATTTTAACCTGATTGAAAACCTAATTCTTAATTGGCGACTAGACAAAAAAAAGAAGAAAGGGGTAAAATCAATTTGGAACCCGTAAACCCATAACAAGGGCGACCCTATTTTATAACTTAATCGGTACAAGAAAAGGTGACAGCTCAAGGTGGTGACAGTTGGTACCTTTTCCGACTGATTAGTCTGGTGGTTAAGTTATTACAAGTAGTGCGTCGCCTTTCAACCAAAAGTTTTTCAGATTCGAAACTGGTCGCTAGCTAATCGGTCGTGTCCTTGGGAAAGGAACTTAACGGACATTGCCTGAATCCAGTTGATTAGTGGGTTCTACTAAATTAAAGGAACTTGTTTAATTTATGATAAAAAAATCCTTGTCGGTTTACATGTAAAAAACGAAATTTAAAAAGAAGGATTTTTTTATTATGGGTATGCACGAAGGGCGATATATTTAGGTTGGGCCTAAAGGTCGCAGGTTCGAAATATGTTGACAGCTGGTGAGTTGTTTCTTTCGGCAAGACATTTAGTAAACATCGCTTAAAACTAGTAGGGTAATGGGTTTTACCAAAATTGAAAAAATATCTCAATTAATTACAATACAGTAAAGTAGCTCCGGTAATTCGACAGGCGCGGGAAAATTAAGGATTGTGCGAGAACGCTTCCTTACGTATTCGCGATGTAACCTCACGCTGGCCCTTGTGTTATCACCCGTTGCGCTTTCCCTTTCACAGGGATAAAAATGACTCCTATCACAAACTGCCTTTAGATAATGGTTAGACATTCCGTTTTTTTTTAAAAAGATCAACTTCTGTAAAGTGGAGCCATATAATAATAACTTCGTTTTACCTCGAAGGAACTTTTTTATGAAAAAGTATTAAATACCAGAGCTGCTCCTGGCAATTAACCTATGTGGTGGAAAAGCAAATCTTGATTTAAAAAGGTAATCTGAATAAACAATTTCTTTAAGCATAGTGCCGGCGACTGTATTAATTTGTAAATCAAGTTAAAAACTTGGGTAAAAACCAATATTTTCCGTTTCAACGGATCCCGATATTCTCACAATAAGCGAGAATAAAAAAAATGTTTTACTACAAATTTTTAAACTTTTTTAACACATACAGGTACTAATTTTTTTCCTTTAAACACTGAAATAAGAGCTATGTAACATAAAACACGAATTAGATCATTTTAAACGAAATTTATTTCACGAAATGATTGGACACACGTAAAGTAATCGAGCAATAAATTCCGCATCGATTTACCGGCATTTAAATGAAAACTTTCTCTGCCCTCAGAAATCGAAACATTAGTTCTACGTCATTGTTCTTAAGATGTCTATGTCAATCCTTCTCTTTCTTGGGAAACCACCTCAAGATCAACTCTTCTTTTTGCATTTAAAATTTTGATTTTTTTTACCTTGGCAGCAGCGCAATAAATACGAATGACGTAGACACAAAATATAATGGCGTCACAGTGGGAAAAAGAAAATAAACGAAAGAAACACGTGATGTCGATAACAATTGAGGCACGAGGTGGCGACATCAAGTGGATGGAACGATTTTCCGCACGGTGGGGGTAAAGATTACCGACGGTACCGACCTCTGTCGCCTTGCCAACGACCTCTGAACTCTATGGATGAGAAAGAGGGTTATATAGATGCGATATGTATGATGGTGTTGTATTATGTATGGTTAAAACTACAATATATATGGCTGTTGTTGTGTAATGTATGGTTAAAACAGCAATATGTATGGCTGTTATAAAGGTGTTAGTCAGTTTATGTTTTGTTTATTGAACTCTTGGTTTTCTTATTCACAGGAATAAAACATGAATATTCTATCCTATAAACTACACAATGAAATAAAAATTTATAGTAGTTTAATATTTTGTTGGTGGGAAACAGAATATCATGTCAGCGCTTTAAGCTGTCAAAGCAATTAAAGTAATGTTTATTTATTATTGAGATAACGGACTGAAATATAAAGTTTTTACCTCCGCCACCCCGACGACCACCCCATGGCTTCCTCGGCCTCCAAGACTCATTGGGGGCATACTGAGGGGGGAATGGCCTTTGGGGGCCCATTCTTGGACCCATTTGTGGGGGTGGGCCCCTCCACTCCATTGGATATTGTTCGTTACCCATCATATTCGGGGGCGGGATATTCGGGCCCCCCATTCCGGGTGGGGGTACCATGGGGTAAAACCCACCATTCATCATGTTGGGTGGGGGGTACATCATGTTGGGGTCAACCCCATTCTGCATGGGGGGTTGGAATTGGGGGTTTTGTGGGGGCTGCTCCTCTTGGATGGCAGTGTTGCCATTTGATGCTGTGTTTGCTGAAGAGTGTTTCCAGTTAATAAAATATTTTACACTTTTCTACTGCATTTCATATTTTGTAATCAAACAAAGACTTTTTAAATAAGAAGTAAAGATACTTTTAAAATACCCTTTATAAAACACCACATAAAATTGCCACATATTTCACAGGTGTTCATAATGTATAATAATTTCTTGTACTACCCATGTTAGCATGCCCATAGTAAAATATCCCTAACCAGTATGTGATTCTGTCTTAACTCTAGGTACAGGGCCTTGAGTTATGCATATGGTTTTATTTAATAAGCAGAGTTTAGAAATTAATATTGTGACTTGACAGCCCATAGAGTTGTTGTAAAGTGGGTTATATATGGGTAACCAGCCACATAATGGGTGACCTACCATTTGCGGCTTGCAAGATTTCTCGCAGTTTATCTTTTAGATCCGGGGTTGTTGGTTGGGGTTGGGGATTTCCCATCACGTTATTTAACATGTTTTTTAGCACCACGTTGTCCCCATTGATGGGTGAAGGGGATCGTTCAGCGTTGGGGCCAGGGTCATTTGGCTGATGGGTGAATGGGGTTAATTTTGAAAGATAGTAGTGAAAGTGGTTAGGATAGGAAAGGATTTTCATGTTTATCCCCTTGAATGGGAAAACCAAGGGGGTTAACACACGGGCAATCTTATGTACTGGTATAATCGCCTTGTAGGCTACAAATGAGTTGTTTTGGTCGCACTTGACCACCAGACTAACCGGTTGGTTATGGGTGAATTGGGCCGCTTGGATACATCTAAAAGGTGGTTAACCTTAAATGGTCGCCAAAATTGATATAAATAGTGGGGATGCATTTAGTTTCATTTTGACAAAGTCATCATAATTTGGGGAATACTATTAAGCGTTCAATTTGGGGTGAAATTAAAATATATTCAAGTGATTGGTTTGAAATTTAAGGGGCAAGATAGTAATATCATACGACCAAAGTACTTACCAGCTATCTATACATAACATAAATATTCAATTGTTTTCTTATTTAATGACTTCTTATTAATTATTTTATGTCCACTTACATCATCTGTGGGTATGATCTTGGGTGGGATCATCTCATATGGTTCCGGATCTGGTTCGGCAGGCGAATCGGGCACCATGTCAATTGAGAGGAAGATTTCTTGAAGCACCGTTTTCTCTCGCTCTTTTTGAATGTCTTTCTCAACACTAGGGGTGGTATGGGGATTATTTTAAGTACGAACTTTTACAGTAGTAGTAAAAAAGTATCAACCTTCTATTTTAATCTAAAAAAAACAGTCACAAGTATTCTTGGATTTGCATACAAATATATAGTGCTATAATGCTACACTATTCTAACTCATTGTAATTTCAAACGCCTTAATTGACTCTTAATTTAAGTTAAGTACCAACCTGTTTGAGCCGGATTCGACGAGTGGGGCAGGAAGGTCTATGAGGGCGGGTTTGATCCAACCACCCTCACCTTTATGGTGGAAATCGCCCAGTCGTTCGCGTTCCGATAATCGGTCTCTCTGCATCGCGTCTTTGAAGCCTTGTGACGTCACATTGACTGCAGAACACGAGCGATTGTTAGAAACAATCGTTACGTAAGGGACGCGATATTTTAGGAATTAGGTCGTGGTTATTTCGCGGTGGTGGCGGTGGTACGTGACACAAATGCATCGGTCAGTAATTTATACAATCATAAGAATAAAGATAATACATAACAAATTTCAACATAGCTTTCTTCTCGCCAGCATTCTGTCGCTGCGATTACATCATACAAATGGCGTCGCTAACCGTCTGTGAAAGAGAACGCTTTTGGCAAAGCACTATAGCAACAAAGTTTATACATTGGCAGTACAACGTACTATTACGTATATAAACAATATAAATATGCACGACATAGATAGTTGTATAAACATGTATTCAAAGTGGTTTATTTTTAAAAGCGAAGTTTACAGTTTATCACAAGAATGACGTCACATTACATATTTCTATACATAGGTCATTATATTTCTTATAATACTTATATACAGAAATGAGTACAAGGGGTATACCAATCTGGTGAGTATCGCTATTTTACAGTCGTTGGCTTATTATGGAGTGAACCAAACCATTCAAACAAAAGCTGGCACGGTTGGCGAGAACTAAAGGAAAAAGGTAAGTGCAGGGTGTGAAATGAATACCAACTGTAGAAAAAGCGATACAAGTACAGGGTTAGAAATGAGTACCGAACTCGACATAAAGAAATGCAGTAAAAATAAAGACTGAATCTCCTTATTGTAATCAATCTATAACATTAAATAAACAACACGACAATGAGTTGAACGGTTGGATGTGTCTTCGTACAGTCTAACCACACTGGCTATGCCGTCAAGTAAGACTAGGGAGAAACGGAAATTAGCCAAGCTGCTAAAGCTTTCATATCCTACCAGTCTTGCCGGGTTCGAAAACAGGCTGTTTTTATGAGTGCCTCACTATTAGTTGTATCTAAGGCTTCTTATCTTTATGGCCAACTATGTGGCGAATTTCACACAAAAGCAAGACCCTTATTCTCAGTAAAACGAAATCACACTCTTGTTAACGACAAAGACGCCATTTTTTAGGTCTAGTTAAGCGCGCTATTGAAATAATACAGCGAATGGTCGTCGATGACTGCGCTGTAATGCAAGATTACCAACTATCTAGGAAAATCCAAAAACCATTCAGCTTACTTGAACAGTTTTAAGAACTTGTTCCGGGTTACTTTTATTTTATATCACATTGTAATGCTTCGTCAATCTATACTCGTTTACATTGTATATACATTCTTTCTAACAAGTCGCAAGTGTGAAGGATGTGGTGTAAAATCAAGTTTTTGCAGTTGCATTGAATTGTCCGTTTTTCAACTAAATTATCCTATAAACAGGCTGTGAAAAACACCATCTGCACAAAGCAAATTTCATCTTTATGAAGATATTGAAATTTATGCGCAGACCAAAACAAGCCCAGCAGTAGCATATGTAACTAGAACTATTCCCGATGCATTCGCACGATGCGTTTCCCATTTTATTATATGCCGCGCTTCTGGCGTAGAGTTGTATTTAAAACTAGTGGTGTGGGTTTACAGTATGTGTGCATCACACACTGTGTGTAAATACGTTTTGTATCATGTAATTGCGACGTTAGATAACCAAGTCATTGTGTCTCGCTTCCGCACAGAAATTAAACCAAAACTGGGTGTGCTGTTAAAAAGATTTGGGCGATGAAGAACTTCAAACCCGCTTCCAACCAAATAGGTTGGGTTGGCATCTAATTCAACTTGAATTGGATGTTAAAAAAAACTTTTTACAAGCGCATGGGTGTATGGGCCGATTTGTACATGAACATATAGCGCTATGTTCAAGAAATTGAAACCCTGCAGTGACATTTCAAGGTTTCTTCCTGATATTTAAGCATTTAAAGCAAATGTCACAGTTTAAATCGTTGTAGCCACTCTTCGTTTCATATTCGAACGAAAGGCGACGATAATCAAGCAACACAACCTGCGAAATAGTGGACTTGTTCTATAAAATGTAAATGATTATGATATGGGCTACTCGGTGATAAAAAGTAGAGGCCAAACAGGTTTTCCAAAAAAGGTAATTGCGCTTTCCACAGGCTACATAACAAACACCAGATGTCTTAGTTTCAATTTTGTCCAAAATCCTTCAAAGAAACCGTTATTTATATTTTTGTTGTATTTAAAGTTCGGAGTATATGTCGTTAAGTTCTTATGAAGTAGAAATTCGCTACCTTAAGTGATTTGACCATACAATGCTAAAAAAACACAATACTTTTTTGCAATGAAATATGGTAATATTGATAACGGATTCAAGACGGACTAGCACCCAACCGAAATGGTAACCGGCAAGACACATTAAGCTTAAAAGGGAGTGATTGTCGACCAATTGTAAGATCAACGCTATTCGATTTATTATATTTTAAAGACGCAGTCCTGTAGGTTAAACCAACCAAGCGTATTCTATATTCTTCCCATACACTACACAAGGCTTTATTTCCCATACACTATATAAAAACTTTATAAAAAGTGGAATTACCAGCCAAACCAAGGAGTTTCTTCACAAGAAAAATAAATACAATGAACCTACTATTTCAAATCCTGTCAGCGTAAGATACTCTAATTGCCGGTTTTTCGCTATATTGAAAGACACGAATCAACCGAACTTGGGGAGTTGTTTTTTTTATCCTTCGTGTATTTCCTCGTTGGGCATATGCTCCACCCAATCCCACGGTCGCATTTTGAATGAAATATTTATTAAACCAACTGAAGCAGCTTAAAGACTCACGTGGCGAAAACTATCTAGATGTTGGACCACAGCATCTTGGCAACGCTTTATTTGCACGCATGTCATAGCGGCGGATTGCACGCAACACACACGTACAAAATATACACAATATACCATACTGATGCAGATTCCTCTTCCAACTTTACCTGAAAACTCTTAATAAAATGGTTAAGTGACGTCATACTTTCTGACGTCATACTTGATGACGTTTGTAGAGATGGACCATTCACCTTTTCGTTGCAGAGAAAATGTTAGATAAAAATTACGTGGATATACGTAACACGATTACGCTGTACGCACCGATGACGACATCACGAGTGACGTCACCACCACCGCGGATAACCTTACCTGTACCAAACTACAAAATAATAAAAACGCATAAAAACTAAAGACGTGGCGGCCACCTCTCTCTCCTTCCTCGCACTCGAAGTAACGAATGTCCTCGATGTGGGAATCCTGCACCCAGCGCACGCTCTTCATGGGTTTGCCCCACTTGTTCAACCGGGGCTTGCTGGGCGTCGGGGGTGGGGTGGGTGACGGCGTGCGATCGTGGTCCATCGCTTCACCAAAATCACCAGCTGGAATAGCATGTTGGTTAGTGGAATTATCTAACAATTTAATTCCGTTGTTGGACGGCTCAGTGGTGGGTGTTTGGCTGTGAGACCACTCCATGATAAGCATGGACGGTTTATAGTGAAATGACCACACTGATCCATTGGTGAACAGCAATACATGGAAAAACAACCTTTAATGTAAATTTACAACCGTCACAGATAGTAACATGTCATAATAGAAGCCTAAGGTATTTGGATGGACGCCAACAACAATTCAAAATATTGTTACTTTTGTGGGTAAGAATTTATGTGAGAAAAATAAATTACTTACCTTTCTAGCATGTAGCATTTATTAAGCATCACTACACTATTGGCCTTTTATAAAAACTGGTAAAAACTTTTATAAATACTGGTAAAACACTAAATTACCTTTTTAAGTATCTTAACACCAAAACAAAAATAATGGCCAAATTTCAGTATTTCCAAACTTTTAATCGATCTATCCAAATAAATTGTTCCAACTTTTATATATAGCACTAAATATGTGTAATGCTTGTACCTACCTTCACCAGAGATAGCCATAGAATGGGAGGGACTCATTTTATCTCCTGCTGAGTTGGATTTTGTTGGCTTCGTTGGACGACGCTTCACTGGTCGTTTTACAACAGCAGGTGTCGCTACAGAGTTAAGGGCGTCCATGAATCCAGCCGAGATGGTAACTATGGGGAAATAATTCTGGTTTATTAGGGTGAGAGATAACAGAAGATAACGCCATGTGTTTGTCATTTTTTTGGATGACAAGGTTTGCTCATATTTATAAATTGGTTTATTTCAATGTCTTTAATTATACAGATGACAAAGTTTGCTCATATTTATAAATTGGTTTATTTCAATGTCTTTAATTTTACTGATGAGAAAGAGTGTAGCTAATATCTCAGCGTCAGATTGTTCAAAAATGTTTTAATCCAAAACTTCATCCCTGTTTTTTTTATGCGAATTAACAAATTTCCTAACGCATCAAAAGAATGCGGACATAAATTCCCAAAGTTTCCTACTTTTCTTTGGTTGTTTAGGTTCAGTTTTGATCTTTTTATCGGGCACTGTGTCTTCGCTGTCCACACTACTACGCTTGTTGTTGGCTTTCTTCGGTTGTCCCTTCTTTGTTTCCCCTTCTTCCAAGCCTGAATTAACAAATTGAACATTTCCTTGATATTTAAAAAAAGCATTCAAATCTCTTTGGTTTTTTGTGACTTGAAAACTACACCTTTATTGGTTCTATTTATATAGCTACTTCAACATGCCGG
>CH002554.1:576863-602973 GCA_000149265.1 Ciona savignyi | reverse complement strand
ATAACAAGCCAATTGTAGGTTCGAAACTTCATATGCCTTGACTCGAGTGAGAACTTTAAAATGACTTGACTTGACTCGAGTCAGAACGTTAACATGACTTGACTTGACACGAGTCATAACTTCTAAATGACTTGACTTCACTCGAGTCAGAACGTTAAAATGACTTGACTTAACTCGAGTCAGAACGTTAAAATGACTTGACTTAACTCGAGTCAGAACGTTAAAATGACTTGACTTAAAACGAGTCAGAACTTTAAAATGACTTGATTTAACTCGAGTCAGAACGGTAAAATGACTTGACTTGAAACGAGCCATTACTTCTAAATGACTTGACTTCACTCGAGTCATACCTTCAAAATGACTTGACTTAACTCGAGTCAGAACGTTAAAATGACTTGACTTAAAACGAGTCATACCTTCAAAATGACTTGACTTCACTCGAGTCTTAACTTTAAAATGACTTGACTCGACTCAAGTATTTTGAGAAATGACTTTGGTTTATTTGAGTCAGTTTATTCGAAAACAATATTATAAATATTGCGTCAACTGATTGTATCAGTGCTTTTTGCAAGCACACACTTTTAATTCTATTTAACCGATATTGCTCGATTTCTAGATAAACGTTTTAAAGTTCAGTAAAACGCTTTGTTTATTTTCCCAAGAAGTCTGACTTGAGTTTGGCTTTCGGAAACTTTACTTGACTTGTGACGTTTTAAATTTGCTTGATTACAACACTATATCCAACCTCTATACCTGTGCTTTGCAACCTTTTTTTACTATAGGCACATTTAGAAACTTACAAAATTTCTTGGTAAGTAGAAGAAAAACTTACAAAACGTTGCAATCAAAATTGTACAACGGGAGGTCTTCTGACAAGCTATATGTATACATGATATTATATTAGCTAAGGGTCTGACAGCAGTGATATTTAAAGTTTCTAAAATATAAAATCCTTTTTTTATCTCTTAAAAACTGCGTTAAAATATTTTCCCGCGGCATGTCTAGCATTGTCTTGCGGCACACTGGTCGCGGAACAGTGATCTATACGATCCATATAAGCTTCAGTTGTTATCCCCCTTGCTTAAGTTATTACAATATATTAGATCATATGGCTTAACTGACCAATACCCAACTCACATATGCACGTTCCCAGAGTTTCCCAGCATCGAGTATACTACACCTTTTCATCGACGACGTTTATGTTCATTCCCATGACCATGCTTCTTCTATCGTCATCTCTTATTGTGCGAGAGCTGTTTTGCCGTTCCCGGGTTAATGTACTCAAAAGTAAGCAAAGGAAATTGAAAGGTGAGTGTATAAGGGAGCAGTATTAACTAGTTTGCAAATGACCAATCGCTTTTGTAGTAAGCGTCATTGTCACTGCATACCGATTCGAAGCAGTATGCCATATTAATGGGTTTAATATCTGTTGTGCAATGCGTTTTTTTGTTTCTGCCCAGACATATCGTCCAATCGTAATTGGAACAGTCAAAAATAAAACAACTAACTTTTTCGTTGAAATACCGGGTCCAGTCACTCCGATGTCGAAATAAAAAAGAGCAAGAATTAAAAATATTTGCAAACATCTCCTGCACACCAACGGCCACATTAGGCTATACTTGAAATAGCTTCAAGTCTCCTACCATACATCAATCGAAATAGAAAATCGATATAAGCTTTTTTATGGTTACGCACTTAAAAAAATAAGAACCCTCAATATAATTTAAAAATAGTACTAATCATTCACAAATTACACAAAGTTAACTCGTTTAATAACCCACCAGAAAGAAGAGCGGCAGCTCAAATCGCCTTAATTTCTGCTTCTTTCTTGATTGGCTACATTCCAATGACGGCATATGTCATGTGGACAACAAGAACGAAGGATAAAGATAAAATGTAAGAATATTTGTCATCTGGAAACGACCCGCACGTCAATATCTATGAGTGTAACCTGTTTTGGGGAGATCCCCCGTGAATGGGAACATGGGGGCACTTGTTGATAAAATTGGGGGCGTTTAACAGAAATTCCGAACAACGTAATGGTAATTTTGACAAAAAAAACAGATGATTCAAATTCCCACACAATTTTAAAAAAATATTGATTTCGGCGATTTGACCACTTTTTACCGCTTTGGTACTTTCAACTGTGTACAGGTTTTCGGCCACCTAATCGTTTTCTTACATTTAAATTTCAAGGTTAGATTACTGGTTCCACGTAGCCGCTTACTTTTGCCTTCGTCTGTCGGAATGTTTCAACCCAGTGGTGTACAACATTGCCTCTGCGAAGATGCGAAAAGCATCGATGGAAATTTTGTACCGGATAAGGTACGTAGTTGCCAGCATTTTAAAGTAAAGCCGATTGCTATATGTCTGCATCATAATAATATTATGGCGAGGTGGAAATCACATTTACCCGCCAGGGGCCACCTTAGCCTTAAGAATAGTGTGCCATCGAACATGTGCCCGAATGGTTAACGCGACCGATACATATACAGATTTCCAAAAAATGCGATGACGAAAACATCACGGTTTCGAAACCTAGACCGGTAAAAAAAACAAAACAAAAACATAACTATATCAATAATAGGCTAGGATATTCAGGTTTTATCCCCTTAATGTGATGGAAAGGACCGTTATCACACGGGCAATCGTCAGATCACCCCACGTCCACCGTTGGGTTACAGGAGCTATTGCATTATGTTGTGTATGATTGAGATATTACCCACCACTCCGTTCGTTAAACTTTCGCTCAGTTTCTTTTGCTCAAGGACACAACATACTTATGAGCAGTAGTTTGTAAGTCCACACGGCACATATTGATAGATGTAACACAAACATAAAGTTATACTATACGAGGTGGCTTATATTCTCAAAACAGCTTAATAATTCCGTAATGATTGCAGGACGAATCAATGGAACAGGGAACAGACACCACGGATGCCCAAAAAATGTTTCACGCCACGACTGTAAGATGAAAAGGGATTTGTTGTATCTGTCCACATTGTCGTCAGTTCGCATTTTACACAGACAGATGCATAATCCTTAATGTAAAACTGCGGAAGGTCGTATCTAAAATCTTCGGTTTTCGAATATTTGAAACTGAACTAAAAAACGTAACAAAATGTTCAATAGCCTTAATGCTAAACTGTTATTTGAAGGGCAACTGTTGTCACTAGCCATCGTCTCACTGTCTTCCTTTTTATTCCATTTATTTAAATCAGTGTTTTTCTTAATGGGCTCAGTTTCGATTCCATGATATTGTCGTAACTAAGTCCGTTTTTATACCGAGGTATATAAATCATCTGCGTTAACCATTCGGCCACACCACCGTTCCCTTTTTTATATATTTTTTTTAAGTGGGTTGGATGAAGCAGTGTTTTTAACCTGTTGGTCTTTACAGACCCTTAGTTGCCGCCAAAGCAGCCACAGATCTCGTAAAAAAATTTATAATTTAGTTTATAATTACTAACTTGTCATTTTTAATTTACTGGATTTTTATTTTAATTACTTTTCGCAGAGGTACAGGTATCAAGTTTATTTATCATCTTTCAGTCATTTGTCACATTTTTCCTTTGGAATAAACATTTTGCCTTTATTTAAAAACATTCTGTTTATTTACAATGGGTTATTACCACGAGCTATATTGCATTGTGTTGTCTTTGAATTAATGTTACTTTAATCTGGTAGAACCCACGCATTCCCTGGGTTAAGGCAATGTCCGTTCAGCGCCTTGCCGAAGGACACCAGTTTTGAACATGTCGTCGTTCAACCGAAGAGTTGCAGATACGACACTGGTAACTATAGCTAGTCGCTTGTGTTTTTGGGCACTTATCGGACATTGCTTGAACCCAGCGGAATATCCAAAAACATAATTATCCCATCCTATCCTTGGTGCAACCATTTACCAATGTTTAAAATATGCGAGCCTGACCGCAGCGCACCCAACTAGTCGGTTGTGTCCTTGGGCAAGACACTTAATGAAAACTTGCTTGAACCCTGTAGATTAATGGTTTCTACTAAATTGAAGGAACGTCTGAATCATACACAACCCACTTTAATAGCTCCGGTAACCCGACGATGGGTGCGAGGTGATTTGACGATTGCTTGTGTGTTAACCTGCTTGGTTTTCCCATTCACAGATAAAAGCACTAATTCATATCAAATTCGATAGATCTCGCTATACTCGATAAGTGGCGCTATACAACGAGGCCATTATTTAAAACTTTTGGCAAGGTCGTGTGGCCGAATGGTTATTGCAACCGATACATATAACATCTGTATAAAAAAACAGCTTTAGGGCTGATTCCATCATGGGTTCAAACCTTCGTCCGGTAAAATAAACAATTGTTTAGAACATTTGGCCAAATGGTAAATGCGACCAATCCTTATAACGACTCCTATACAAAAACCTTCCCAGTGGTGAGTTTATCGAGGAAACTTGGCTTGGAAAAATTAAAATTCTTAAGAACTTTTCCATACCAATAGATATGGGATAACACATCGAGTGTATTAACATATCGATTATAATTATTTACCATTGTAGTTCGTTTTCACAAATTTGCGTTTATTCAGCAAAGTTATTCTATTTTCATAGCTGAGCACGTCTCAAGAACTTTATCATCTTTTGATTGACAGCTATAAAAAGATCTCATAGTTTGGCTTCACAACAGGACGTAATCTGTTATAGAATCGTGAAAAGGTTTTCCTGCGAAATTCTGAAAGGGAAGTATTCAAAGGATCGTGCATTGGCAGGATTATTGGAAGGATATTTTCAGAACGGGTTTGGTTGCTCTCAGCATAACAGGATGTTGTGAAATCGTGAAGGATTTGTCTAGAAGATTCTACAAGGGAAGTCATTAGATGATCGTGCAGTGCATGGGTAGGATGTTTCCAAAGCGATGAAGCAAATTTTTATCGGTTTTCTGCACCGCTGTAAACGTCTTCTGCACCGCTGCATAGCCGTTTTCTCGTAATCAAAGTCAAACTTTTTAAAATACCTCCTATTAGTCTGGTAGATTAATGCGTCGAGTTTCATACGATAGGTCGCAGATTCGAAACTGGTCACCAGCTAGTCGATTGTGTCCTTAAGCAAAACAATTAAGGAAAATTTGCTATGAGATAACACACCGTATATAATTTCTAATCATTGTAGTTCGTTTTTACAAATTTGTCCTTTTGAGCAAAGTTATCCTATTTTCATAGAAAAGCACGTGCCAAGAACTTTATCATCTTTTGATTGACAGCTATAAAAAGATCTCATAGTTTGGCTTCACAACAGGACGTAATCTGTTAAAGAATCGTAAAAACGTTTTCCTGGGAAATTCTCAAAGGAAAGTTTTCAAAGGATCGTGCTTTGGCAGGATCATTGGCAGAATATTTCAAAACGGGTTTGGTTGCTAATAGCATAACAGGATGTTGTGAAATCGTGAAGGATTTTTCTAGAAGATTCTAAAAGGGAAGTCATTAGATGATCGTGCTTTGCATGGGTAGGATGTTTTCACCACCATCGTAGAAAATTGTTTTCGTTTTTTCTGCACCGTTGCAAACGTCTTCTGCACCACTGCATAGCCGTTTGCTCATAATCAAAGCCAAACTCTCAAAATTCCAAATAGTCTGGTGGATTAGTGCGTCGCGTGTCAACCGAAAGATCGCAGCTTCGAATCAGGTCACCAGCTAGTCGGTGGTGTTCTTGAGCAAGACAATTAACGGAAATTTGCTTGTACCCAGCGTATTAATGGGTTTTATTACATTAAAGGAACGTCTATATCATACACAACACACTGCAATAGCTCCGATAACCCAAAAGGTTATCACAACCGATACATATACCATCTGTGTTAAAAACAATTTTAGGACTGAGGCCATCATGTGTATAAACCTTCGTCCGGTATAATAAACGAATTAATTTGTGTTTCAAAGAAATTTTAAAACCGATTTAATCGTAAATCTCCCAGATCTTTTTACGAGTTCACAACAGATTACATTCTGTCATAAAGTTCTTCCAAAAGATCCCAGTCCCGTTTTGAGAAGATCCAATGTGTAGCTTGATCGTATGATCACTTCCCTTTCAGAAGCTTTAAGGCAAAGACCATTTCACGACTCCACAACCGATTACGTCCTGTTATGGCAAACCTAAAGCTATTTTCATGGCTGTCAATCACTCAAAAGGGGATACAGGAAACGGCCAATGTGCCGTGTTGGGTATAAATAGAATAAACTTGCTAAAAGAAACACATTCGTATATACGAACTACAAAGGTAAAAGTTTTATATTTAAGTTTTTAACGGATATTTACGGTAGATTTTTCAGATGAACAAGTCACTTCTTGTACTTATGCTTGCCATTGCGCTTGTGGTGCTGAGCGCAGAAACCGACGCATGGTTGAGTCGTCATCGTCGACGTACGAGACGCAGACGCCGCCGGTACAACGAAGCACAGGACTCTGTTCAATCTTCAGGTATGCTGTATTGCACTACTGTTGCCACGTAGTTTCGATCAGTATTTGGTCATTTGTCAGATAAGTATGGCCAGGTGATTTAGATGTTGCCTCTAATACCGATCGAATCGAATAGTTATTTACCTCACAGAATTGTCATTAAAACTGCCAAACTTAAGTAGTCGGAGTCACCTTTTAGTCAAAGGGTTGCATATTCGATACTAGTCGCTAGCTATTCGGTTGTGTCCTTGGGCAAGAAACTTAGAGGAAATTGCCTGATCCCAGCGGAATAATGGGTTGTACTAATTTAAACGAACGTCTTAATCATACACAAATAGCTCTGGTACCCGACGGTGGGCGCGAGGTGATCTGACGATTGATTGTGTGTTAACCCCCTGGTTTTGACAATACCGGGGATAAACATAAACATCCTATCCTATCCTCTATGGCTAAGCTATCCAATGGATCCCATTGGGTCGTTAAAAATACATTATAACCATGTTATTCATTCCAACCTGACCATTCATTTTCCCGCGTCATTATTATTACAGATACAGATGCTGTAGATGAAGACGATGAGCAACAACTGGACAACTAATACTTGTAAGATGGCAACTTTTAATTTATGTTCATTTACAAACTTGGTCGAATGGATTTCATATCCCTGTGTTTTTTTACAGAACAGTCGATTCAATATCGTGTCCAGTTTCATTGGAAGTCAAATAAAATATAAAATGGTAACCTTGAAGTGTTGTGTTGTTATTACATATGCGTGACGCGAGTTGGTTTCAAAATGGAAAGTTGTCGTAAGAAGGTTTTAATGTACATACGCGTAAACTTGTTCAAACCTCAAACCAAAAGTCGCATCGAGCATAAAGCATGGCAGTAACTATATTTTGTTAAAAAGCGTTATAAAATAGGTGTTGAAATTATTATAAATGGAATCGATTTAAAAAGTTGTAAATTTCCAAACATCTGCCAACATCTACCTCTTACGCCGTTCTGATGTGTTTTGAAATCTTCCTCTAATCTTATTCAGAACGAATAAATACATTTAGTAACACTACTAGTAAGAAAAAACATTTAATACAAGTTATATTGATATTGTGGTTGTTAAGGATACGGTGTAATACAAAGATTCTACAAGAGAAGTTATTAACTAATCGTGCCGTGCATGGGTAGGATATTTTCATTATCGTAGAAAATCGTTTTCGTTTTTCTGCACGTTTCCTTGTAATCAAAGTCAAACTTTATAAAATTCCAATTAGTCTGGTGGTTTATAGTGGGTCGAATTTTAAGCGAAAGGTCCTCGCTTCGAAAGTGGTCACCAACTAGTCGGTTGTGTCCTTGGGCAAGACACTTAATGAAAACTTGCCTGAAACCTGTAGATTAATGGTTTCTTGCTTGTGTGTTAACCTGCTTGGTTTTCCCATTCACAGATAAAAGCACTAATTCATATCAAATTCGATAGATCTCGCTATACTCGATAAGTGGCGCTATACAACGAGGCCATTATTTAAAACTTTTGGCAAGGTCGTGTGGCCGAATGGTTATTGCAACCGATACATATAACATCTGTATAAAAAAACAGCTTTAGGGCTAATTCCATCATGGGTTCAAACCTTTGTCCGGTAAAATAAACAATTGTTTAGAACATTTGGCCAAATGGTAAATGCGACCAATCCTTATACCGACTCCTATACAAAAACCTTCCCAGTGGTGAGTTTATCGTGGAAATTTGGCTTGGTAAAATTAAAATTCTTAAGAACTTTTCCATACCAATAGATATGGGATAACACATCGAGTGTATTAACATATCGATTATAATTATTTACCATTGTAGTTCGTTTTCACAAATTTGCGTTTATTCAGCAAAGTTATTCTATTTTCATAGCTGAGCACGTCTCAAGAACTTTATCATCTTTTGATTGATAGCTATAAAAAGATCCCGTAGTTTGGCTTCACGACAGGACGTAATCTGTTATAGAATCGTGAAAAGGTTTTCCTGCGAAATTCTGAAAGGGAAGTATTCAAAGGATCGTGCATTGGCAGGATTATTGGAAGGATATTTTCAGAACGGGTTTGGTTGCTCTCAGCATAACAGGATGTTGTGAAATCGTGAAGAATTTTCCTAGAAGATTCTACAAGGGAAGTCATTAGATGATCGTGCAGTGCATGGGTAGGATGTTTTCAAAGCGTTAAAGCAAATTTTTATCGGTTTTCTGCACCGCTGCAAACGTCTTCTGCACCGCTGCATAGCCGTTTTCTCGTAATCAAAGTCAAACTTTTTAAAATACCTCCTATTAGTCTGGTAGATTAATGCGTCGAGTTTCATACGATAGGTCTCAGATTCGAAACTGGTCACCAGCTAGTCGATTGTGTCCTTAAGCAAAACAATTAAGGAAAATTTGCTATGAGATAACACATCGTATATAATTTCTAATCATTGTAGTTCGTTTTTACAAATTTGTGCTTTTTAGCAAAGTTATCCTATTTTCATAGAAAAGCACGTGCCAAGAACTTTATCATCTTTTGATTGACAGCTATAAAAAGATCTCATAGTTTGGCTTCACAACAGGACGTAATCTGTTATAGAATCGTGAAACGGTTTTCCTGGGAAATTCTCAAAGGGAAGTATTCAAAGGATCGTGCTTTGGCAGGATCATTGGCAGGATATTTCAAAACGTGTTTTGTTGCTAATAGCATAACAGGATGTTGTGAAATCGTGAAGGATTTTTTTAGAAGATTCTAAAAGGGAAGTCATTAGATGATCGTGCTTTGCATGGGTAGGATGTTTTCACCACCATCGTAGAAAATTGTTTTCGTTTTTCTGCACCGCTGCAAACGTCTTCTGCACCACTGCATAGCCGTTTGCTCATAATCAAAGCCAAACTCTCAAAATTCCCAATAGTCTGGTGGATTAGTGCGTCGCGTGTCAACCGAAAGATCGCAGCTTCGAATCAGGTCACCAGCTAGTCGGGTGGTGTTCTTGAGCAAGACACTTAACGAAAATTTACTTGAACCCAGCGTATTAATGGGTTCTATCAAATTAAAGGAACGTCTTAATCATATTCAACACACTGCAATAGCTCCGATAACCCAAAAGGTTATCACAACCGATAAATATACCATCTATATAAAAAACAGTTTTGGGGCTAAGGCCTTCATTGGTTCAAACCTTCGTCCGGTAAAATAAACTAATGAAATAATTTGTATTTCAACAAAATTTCAAAACAGATATATTTAAAGAATCTCCTGAATCGCTTTACGATTTCACAACAGATTACATTCTGTCATAAAGTTCTTCCAAAAGAGCCCAGTCCCGTTTTGAGAAGATCCAATGTGTAGCTTGATCGTATGATCACTTCCCTTTCAGAAGCTTTGAAGCAAAGACCATTTCATGACTGCATGACAGATTACGTCCTGTTGTGACAAAACCTAAAGCTATTTTCATGGCTGTCAATCACTCAAAAGAGGATACAGGAAAAGCTCAATCTGCCGTTTTGGGTATAAATGGAATAAACTTTCTCGAAAAACACATTCGTGGAAACGAACTACAAAGGTAAGAGTTTTATATTTAGGTTTTTAACGGATATTTACGGTAAATGTTTCAGATGAACAAGTCACTTCTCGTACTAATGCTTGCCGTTGCGCTTGTGGTGCTGAGCGCAGAAACCGACGCGTGGAGGCGTCGTCGTCGTCGTCGTATCAGCCGCAGACGCCGCCGCTGGTACAACGAAGCACAGGATTCTGTACAATCTTCAGGTATGCTGTATTGCACTACTGTTGCCACGTAGTTTCGATCAGTATTTGGTCATTTGTCAGATAAATATGTCCAGGTGATTTAGATGTTGCCTCTAATACCGATCGAATAGTTATTTATCTCACAGAATTGTCGCTCAAACTGCCAAACTTAATGGCTGCGTTTCTTACGGATATTTGCTTGGATCTAATCCGATAGATTAGTTTGGTGGATTAATGCGTCTTAATAATTAGTGGAATAAAGGGTTGTACTAAATTGCAAAAAAAGGTCTGAATCATTCACAACACTCTGTAATAGCTCCGGTAACCCGGCGGTGGGCGCGGAATGATCTGACGATTGTCTGTGTGTTAACCCCCTGGTTTTCCCATTCACGTGATAAACACAACTATCCTATCAAATGGATCCCATTTAGTCGTAATAAATACATTCTAACCATGTTATTCATTCCAACCTGACCATTTATTTCCTCGCGTCATTATTATTACAGATACCGATGCTGTAGATGAAGTCAATGAGCAACAACTGGACAACTAATACTTGTAAGATGGCAACTTTTTATTTATGTACAGTTACAAGCTTTTAAACCTGTCGAATGAATGTCATAATCCTGTGTTTTTTTTTACAGAACAGTCGATTCAATATCGTGTCCAGTTTCATTGGAAGTCAAATAAATTATGAAACATAACCTTGAAGTGTTCTCTTGTTATTACATATGCGTGACGCGAGTTGGTATAAAAATGGAAGTTGTCGTTATAAGGTTTTAATGTACATACGCGTAAACTTGTTCAAACCTCAAACCAAAAGTCGCATCGAGCATAAAGCATGGCAGTAACTATATTTTGTTAAAAAGCGTTATAAAATAGGTGTTGAAATTATTATAAATGGAATCGATTTAAAAAGTTGTAAATTTCCAAACATCTGCCAACATCCACCTCTTACGCCGTTCTGATGTGTTTTGAAATCTTCCTCTAATCTTATTCAGAACGAATAAATACATTCAGTAACACTACTGGTAGAAAAGAACATTTAATACAAGTAATATTGATATGTGGTTGTTAAGGATACGGTGTAATACAAAGATTCTACAAGAGAAGTTATTAACTAATCGTGCTGTGTATGGGTAGGATATTTTCATCATTGTAGAAAATTGTTTTCGTTTTTCTGCACGTTTCCTTGTAATCAAAGTCAAACTTTATAAAATTCCCATTAGTCTGGTGGTTTATAGTGGGTCGAATTTTAAGCGAAGTGTCCTCGCTTCGAAACTGGTCACCAACTAGTCGGTTGTGTCCTTGGGCAAGACACTTAACAAAAACTTGCCTGAACTCTGCAGATTAATGGGTTTTATCAAATTGAAGGAAAGTCTGAATCATACACAACCCACTTCAATAGCTCCGGTAACCCGACGATGGGTGCGAGGTGATTTGACGATTGCTTATGTCCGCCCGGTTGGTCTAGCGGTTAAGTGTCCGCCCGGTTGGTCTAGCGGTTAAGTGCGTCGCCTTTCAATCGAAAGGTTGCAGGTGCGAAACTGGTCGCTAGCTAGTCGGTTGTGTCCTTGGGCAAGGCACTTTACGGACATTGCCTGAACCCAGCGGATTAATGGGTTCTACCAAATTGAAGGAACGTGTCTATCATATACAACACACTGCAATAGCTCCGGTAACCCTATGTTCGCCATTACTACCCTTGATAAAAATCGTGGCCAATTTCTTTACTATCTTCTAGCAGGCCAGTCTGGTATTCTCAAAGCCTGAAGAAAATCGACGAGACCCTTCGTAGGAAGTAGACCCTATATCTAGATATTTGTTCGACCAAATAGCTTTTTTAATGTTGGCGGTTAAATGTTTTACCTATTAGTCAAATGGGTGAAAGTTTGGAGATCTTTATTCATTTGCTTAGTTCAGGCTTGTGTAAGCGCCTATTGCTTGCACTAAATCTGGCCTGAGGTTCCCCAACAAACAGACCTCAGCCAAAACTCCAATGACTCGCAACGACTCTTTACATACTGATTCGTCATACATGCCTGGAGATATGGCTCCAAACAGGCAGTGCTGAGGACCGCAATCCAGGATACGTTTCTGATAATAAAATAACCAAAAATAAATTTACACATTTAGCACCCCTTCTTTATTTTTGGCCTTTATCGGGGCAAGTGCATTTGGCCGCTCGTCGCTAAACCAAAAGGTCACTTTAGGCTGTCCTTCGAGATTGTAAAGTCGGTGCTTGTCTAAATCTGACTCCAGTAACTTGCAGCATATAATTCAGACAATCGACTATATATTTTATTCTGTAAGCTACATTCTATTACTTAGAATGCAGCGCATATTATCGCGATGAGTAGCATTGTTTTTATGTACGGGATATACAACAATATATATAGCAAGGACGGAGACTTTCGACGCCTATATTAATTGCGATAATGACTGGTGTTTTAGTTACAAAGGGCGATGTAGTTGTCGTAAATACGACGCAAATGACTTGTTAGATATACGTCGTTCACATACGGGTTCTACAAACAATATACGTGATCATTATACATAAAAAAATATATTAGTTCCCGAAAGCATCGATTCACCACACACACAAAGCGAAACCAAACAGCCCGCTACGTATTGCGTAATGTGGGAAGGATTATATAGAAATTATTGCTTCCGGTTTACACGCAGGGGAAATGATTGACAAGAGAAAAAGGAAACAGCCATGCTCGCATCAAGCGCCAACTTCAACAAATTTTACATAACCCAATATAATGGGCAAAAAATATGACAGAAGCCGCAAATGTCACTACAAAAGATTCGAAACTGATCAGTTGTGTCCTTGGGCACATTGCCTGAAATCGATAGATTTTGATTTACCGGGCATCCTGAACAAACAGCAGTATATCGGTAACCCAACTTACTACTGAGCTAAGATTTAAAACGGCGATGGGTTAAATCCTTTTTTATATATATAAAATTCCTTCTCGTATATAATTTTTACAAGTTTGGTTTGTTACCTCCGCGACCCATTTTTATACATATATACATTTACGTAAATGGTACAATCAAAATGTGTTCTACAAATAGAGATGCTCTTGTAGTTTTCAAACATTGTAAATTTCAATAAAGTAATTACGGCTTTCGTCTGTGGAATTGTAATCTTAGTTGAATAATGTGCTGAACTAATTGGTTATACGTGGTTTAAGGACGACTTTAAACGGAAGGGGTGCCTGTACCAATCCAATCACCCCATCATCCAGTGGAGGAAGATTTTTGCTTTCAGGATCGGAAAGGATCTCGAACCTTTTAACGATATTGGCTAGAAAAACATAGGTTTCAATTCTCGCCAATTTTTCACCGATGCACGCTCGAGCTCCTATTCCAAACGGGATCACTTTCTTGGAAGGGACAAACTTCCCGTCTTTATTAATGTGTCGATAAATATCAAACTTGGACGGATTCTTCCAAATATTAGGGTCGCTATGGCAGCCATAGATGTTAGGCATTACCTATGTAACAAAGCATGTTTTTTAAATACATGTGAGATTCAGAAGACATACCTTTTCCTACCTTGGTGCTTTTTGGTATGAAATGCCCATTTATTTCAACATCTTTTGTTGTCAAATGTTGAGCACCAAGTAATAACAATGTTTTGAAACGAAAGATTTCTTGTATAAAAGCCTCCAACAGTGGTAACTTTTCTCTGTGGCCAATACTGGGAAATGCCTGTTCTCCTATGGAAACATTGCTTGTGAAAAATATTGTACTTTAAAGTATGTGTTAGACTAAGCTTCTATCACAAGACCTTTATCCTTTAGTAATATGCCGATGGTTTTTGCCTGACTAAAAGGTGAATGTGACGGACTCATTTGACAAATGGAGTAAATATAGGCTTTGAAAGATATTCTTGTGATGAAGATATTCAATAGTCAGATTACTTACCAGTGTTGTTATACTGAATATGATCGAGACGTTTTTTTCAGTTTTTATCGCAACATATTATTTTACTGGCCCGACTCATGTCCACTAAGTGCCTTGAATACGGACACAACCGACTAGCTAGAGAACAGTTTCGTACCTGCAACACTGCAGCTTAATATGGCGCGCGCGCACCAAGCTATTAGAGTCTTGATTTGTACACTATATGCCATAAATACAATACTATGCTCAATAATAATAGCATAAACAGTCAATTCAAGTTTTAATGGAATACCTGTTTCTTGTAATAGCTCTTGGTACAAAAGAGCTTGTATGTCTGGGTAATGTAACAGAGTAATCATACTCCATAAGAGAAATGTCGTTGTAGTTTCTATTCCGGCAAGAAACAAATCAACCAAGCTTTGAACTAACTGCCTCTCCTTGTAAAAAAGTAAATATCAAACTTCCACGGTCCACAATGACTATTTTAACAAATCAAAAACATATCAAACAATATCATTTTCTATCCTACAACGTACATGGAACCATGAATCATCAGGCGAATGTTTCTTCATTTCATGGAGAAAAGCATCAATGAAATCAGCAGGTTCGTTTTCTCCCAGTTTCATCTGGTGCTCGATGACTTCTTTTTGATTAAATTCTATGAAAGGTAAGCAATATCTATAAAGGTAGACAATTTCTAAAAGCTGTAAGCTTACAATTAATCTAAGAAAGGAGAAAACATAACAAAATTATTACATAACATAACAAACATAAAATAGCTGAAACATGACAAAATCATACAAATATGGAAGAATAACTATACCTTGAATACTTTTAGCCAATTTGATTGAATGCTTGAATGATTCTTTAAATGGTTGAAAATGACGCAGAAATGGAAAGAACAACATGATCGTTTTGTTTTCCGAATGTTTTTTATCGCTCCAACTAGAAATATAAATTTTAATATAATATTTAACTAGAAAAGTGCAAACCACTGCTCTTCGTAAAAACTGGTGTTTGTAAAACACATAACCACAATTAATGTATTTTATACACCAAGTATGTAGCTTGTTTCTGCAGACCTAAAAGCATGGTTTCCTTTAAAAAAAAAAGTGTGCCGAAAATTCTTGGTCTTGTGAAAAGTGTGCCCTATCATTACATTGGTAACAAACCAATCTTGTTATCTATGTTTACCCAATATATTATATGCTATTGTCAGATTTGTGCACGTAAGGTCCATTCCATAACGTTTTAACCGAACTGCCAAAGTTTTGATTCTGCAAGCATAAACACATGTGTCCGGCCCGATGGTCTAGCGGTTAAGTGCGTCGCCTTTCAATCGAAAGGTTGCAGGTGCGAAACTGGTCGCTAGCTAGTCGGTTGTGTCCTTGGGCAAGGCACTTTACGGACATTGCCTGAACCCAGCGGATTAATGGGTTCTGCCAAATTAAAGGTGTCTAGCATGTACAACATACTGCAATAGCTCCGGTAACCCGACGATGGGCGCGAGGTGATCTGACGATTGCCCGTGTGATAACCCCCTAGGTTTTCCCATTCACGGGGATAAACATGAATATCCTATCCTATCCCATTGTTATAAAGCCAAACTTCTTTTCCATGTATAGTTAAACAAGATAATTTAAATTAAAACATACGTGATAAAATGTTTGTAAATCTGACACGAATATTCATTTTTTACTACACATGGAAAAAGTTTAATTTGGTAGCTATGGGACCCATGCGTTTATTCTTGCAGAAACAAACTACATACTCGGTGTATAAAATACAAATTGTGTTAAGGAACCCTACTCACATGAATATATAGCATACAAATTGGGTTTAAACACGTGGCTGACACTCCAGTTTTACAAGCAAAAAAACTTAGTATGGACAACTGCCAACCATTTTACCAAGCAAAGATGACGTCAACGAACTTCTTGAAAATAGGATCGGTGTGTTCAAAGGATTTTCCACAGGCGATGCTACTTATGACGTTGGCAACCGACATTCCAATAATCGGCTGCGGAATTTTAATTTTTAACATGTTTACCCACTGCATGAGGTATATGAAAATTAATTTTGTGTAAAGAATAGAATATTCATGTTTCTCCCGTGAATGGTAAAACCAAGGTGGCTAACATACAAGCAATCATCAGATTACTTCGTGCCCACCGTTGGTTGTTGTTTATGATTCACACGTTCCTTCAATTTGGTAGAACCCATTATTCCTCTGGGTTCAGGCAATGTCCGTAAAGTGCCTTGCCCAAGGACACACCCAACCAGCCAGCGACCAGTTTCAAAGCTGTAACCTTTCGGTTGAAAGGCGCAATAATCCACCAGACTAACTAGTCGGACGATTGTAATTATGCGATACGCAGATTAAGATAAACACGAACTATTTAATTGTTTTCGCACCTCTATTCTCGCTGTGTGCTGACTAGGTCTGCTATAAAACCGTTCCCAATGTCTCGAATTAGTAAATTGTAATGTTTAGTATAAGATACGTGTATATTAACAGTTGTGGACTAACCCGTACATTTATTTATGTAGATTCTTAATTGTATAAAGCCTGCAATGAGTACTTAATAAACACACTATATTTCACAACACAAAAGTTCAATATAAAACATAGACAAGGCTATCGAGTGTCGGTATTCAACATTTACCTTAACATTTGTTGGTTTTCCATCTAAACATTGCAGTTCATTGATCAGATCTTGAGCTATTTCAGATACCTTAGTTTCCATTGAACTTCTACCGAATCCAAATCTATATATTTGTCAGATATAGCATTTGTGGTTGGGATGGGACCAATTGGAACCAATTGTTAGTAAGGCAAAGCATTAAGTATATAACGTCTGGACACAGGGCAGCCTAAATTATAAACATAACACTGCAATAAATTGATCTGGTAACCCTGTAGCCAGTATATTGTTTTAATTAATGACACTTATGCAGATTTTATTACAGAAGATCGTTTATGGGAACATTAGTACACTAGTTCATTTAGTATTAGAAGCCAAAAATATGACTTAGGTACATGTGATCATACACAACATTCTTACTCACCCACGCAATGTGTTAAGACTGAACTGCCGGACTTGAGCAAAATTAGAATGGAACGGTGGTAATATTAACCCATACCCTCCACTTACATGTGCCAGGATGTGCATATACGGCCTAGATTGGAAAGCCGCCATGTTCTTCACAAATGCCTTGGATTGATAATTTTTTTGCAAATCCCGAAACTTTATATTTACAATACAAAATTAAAGAGATTGATGATATTAATTATTCCACAAATAAAAATCTTACCTCATGTATGACATCATAAGTGCTTAAAATAATGACATCATCACGGCCCATCCTCACCATCATGATTGGTCCAAACTTGTCACGTGACCATTTCGTAAACTTGACATGAGCAGATCTGCCGATGAAGGGTAAAACCCCCAAGATGGGAACACCCCTTAATCCAGGTGGGTACCGGGGATGGGGTAACTTCCACCAGTAGCGATAGACGAGAATACCAAGTGTGAGAAACCCTATTAAGCTAGATACAACACCACTCCTACTCAACCATGCAGAAAAAATGAAAAGCATTTTGCAGCTTCTAAGTTGCTGTTTGAGAATAAAATTTGTCATAAAGCATTACAAAAATTAGCTATGAAATAGATCCCCCATTAGTCTGGTGGTTAAGTGCGTCGCCTTTGAGTCGAAAGATTGCAGATTCGATACTGGTCGCTAGCCAGTCAGTTGTGTCCTTGCCAAGGACTCCTTGGCAAGGCACTTAATGGACATTGCCTAAACTCAACGGAATAATAGGTTCTACTAAAATAAAGGAACATGTGAATCATACATAAACACTCCAATAGCTCCGGTAATTAGACGGTGGGCGCGAGGTGATCTAACGATTGCCCGTGTGTTAACCCCCTTAGTTTTCCCATTCACGGGGATAAACATAAATAACCTATCCTAATCTATTTGGAAGACAGTAACTAGGTATTTGGGAGCTTGACCTTATCTGTTAAGGGAAAACTGTTTAACATAAAAACGACATTCCGAAATGCGAAAGACATAGACTGTAACATCTCTATAACGCATAAAGTTCACATCGTTTGATGCTGTTGGTGCGCCGTCCTTGATTCCCCCTGATATCTGATCAGGCATTCCCACAAGGCCGTGACGTCAGAACACGCCTTTATGTATTGCCTCGTTTCCTCGTTATGAGTCCCATTTGAAAATGGGACACATATTGTTTTTCTCAGTTTTTTTATGTGCGTAGCACTAAAGTGTTTTTGTAGATATAGGCTACTGAATAAACATCGCATTAATTAAAAATTTCAAATAAATGCATGAATATGTGTATTTCCTTAATTCGCCGAGTAGTGACTCAAATTATGGGTACTTTATACGGTAGGGGAGGAATGAAAAGATTCGAAATAGACAAAGGGAGTCATGCAACAAAAAAGGTTAAGAACTGTGCGGTGTTATGTTGGACTATCTACCACAATTCAAATAAAAGCAGATGTAAATTATGTAAGTTTTTAAAGTTTAAACATTTTTAATGGGTGATAAACTGGGTTATTTCACTTTTCTATTGCTATTAGATCACTTTAATTTCTTTAAATTTGAATATATTGTCTGACATATTGAACAGACACCATTTAACATACCATATCGACGTTAAAAATAAAATGTATACTTTTGTTTTCTTGGGTCTGTTTGAAATATCCAAAATTTATCTAAATTTAATAACTGTACTTACCTTTTTAAATTATTTTTCTTATTAAATTCTTATTCACATCTGATTCTACTTAAATAACCTTTTATAATTCTGTTAAAACATGTGAATGTCTAGCTAATTAATAAAAGCGAAACTAACAAGACCAACACCTTAAATATTGATTTTTTTTCTTGTTATAAAGATAAATAACACATAATAAAATGGCAACTAAGGATTCTGGTCCTGAAATATCAGAGTTGTAGCAAAGAAAGCATTATAAACATCAAATATTAAAAAAAAATGTATTACACAAAATTGCACAAAATCAAGCGTATACAACCAGCGCCACAGCAAAACAACAAAGAATATCTGATGTGCAACGAGGCATTCAGTGAAACCGCAGTGTAACAAATAGTTGCCAATGAAGTGTTTCGAAAAAACACACCTGACGCTTCAACTGCGGATGTACCCTGCCGTAACAATATAGAAAGATTAAAGGGCAGTGAAAAAAACTAAATTAATTTTATGCCAAAATGGAGATAAGGTTGTAAATTAAGCTTGCACATCAATATGTATATCAAGTTACAATTGAAATGCGTTTTACAAGAGTGGTGGTTTACACGTTGTTGACTAAAAGTGATAAACAAGTTTGGTTTGTATACAATAATGTGGTGCCGATGCATCACACTGTTTTACAAATGGTTATCGTTGTCTATTATTATATGACTGCGGTACTGCCTTGTGAAGTCATGATTCCAATATGGCATATCACATAATATTTTTATTACATAAACTTAAATATTTAAACCACTTGATTTGATGACATGAAAAGAGACACATTGTTTTGGTCCGTTTCTTTTAGGGACATCAATCCATGTTTATTCTCGTCAATGGAAAAAAGGTAGTGGGTTAACACACAGGCGATCGTTAGATCACCGCGCGTCCACCGTCGGGTTATCAGAGCTATTGCAGTGTGTTGTGTATGATTCACAAGTTCCTTCATTCTGTTAGGACTTATTATTTCACTTGGTTTAGGCACTGTCTGTTGAGAAAGACACAACCGACTAGCTAGCGATCAGTTTCGAACCTTCAATCCATCGGCTGAAAGGCGTCGCACCAAACCACCAAGCTCATAGGTTTTTTTTCGTCAAACGCTTTGCCAGCGTTTTTTGCAGGTCTGATATCACCAAAAAAAGGTTGTAAAAATCAAAATAAAACTTAAAATCAGAATATTTACATATGTTAAAATACAACATTTAAGGTTTTACTTTCCTAAAAAAATAAAAAACTTTTATTACAATATTTTTGTAGATAGCATGACTTAGATATGTCAACCACCCAAATATAGTGTTTTTTCCCTTGGGAATACCCTAGAATCATAAAACACTTGCTGCACTTGACTTTCTGGGTATTATAGCTTTTAACCTAGTATTCCAAATTTGAATGAATTGTACAAGATGTTAGTCCTCTTGCCAAAGGTGTTTAATGGTAATCATTTTTTTCATTTATGACGCAGGATCTTAAGGGCTCGAAATTGTCTAGAACAAGTTATCAAATTAGAATAAACTGTCAGCCATTGTAGCTGATATGACCAATCTAAGTTACAACCAAAAACTTTTTTACTCGGTTTTACCGAGGGTGAATTCCCCAAACTTGAAAAATACTATTAGATTTTTCACCAGAATTTTATAATTGAGACATACTTGGTGGGAAAACTATGTTAATGATTTAAACTAGAGAAATACAAAGGCTCGTACAAGGTGATAATTACAATAAGAGTAATAACACGTAAGTATCGGTAAACTTCAAACGCAATAAAAACGACGTTAAAAACACAAAATATTTTAGACATAAATTAAAAACAAATATTTGTATGAGATGCTACACCATAATCCTTATTTTAGATAGCATTTTCCCTTAATTCCTACGTTGCTTATTGCCCTCTTTTAAGTTTTCTTTCATTTATAATCTTATTTAACATTTCTTGATTTTAATCCACTTCGAAAACTACGGGAAAAATCCGTTCGACATTACACACCTATCATAATCATTTCCTAAAATAATTTTTTACTTTCTTGTATTTAAAATATTATTGGTTAACGAAATACCATTTCACAAACTTAGCTATAAATTGGAACTTCTTGTCAAACGTTATGCTCGAAAGAAGCTAATTCCTTAGCCCTCTGTGCGGCCCGTTGGTCTAGCGGTTAAGTGCGTCGCCTTTCAATCGAAAGGTTGCAGGGGCGAAACTGGTCACTAGCTAGTCGGTTGTGTCCTTGGGCAAGGCACTTTACGGGCATTGCCTGAACCCAGCGAGTTAATAGGTTCTACCAATTTAAAGGAAAGTGTCTATCTGTGGTGAATCGCTGGTTCGATTTATGAACATTATTCGTATTAACACAATTTTTGCTTGTGTACTGTTTAAACGTGTTAATTACTGAAAAACTATTTGCGTCGTATTTACGACCCAGAACATTAAGTTTAGTTGGTGCAATGTCCGCTGTTTTTATTACAAACGCGACTCATTTTACACAGTTAAAATAGCCGTCCACACCTTATCTGTCCACGTGACCTATATTTAATTAGTTGCAGTACTATTCATGTATATAGTCATTATCAGAACTCAGCATCAGCCACCGACGATTGCGACGAGGAAGACAGCCTAAGGTGAAGTTTTGGCTAAGCGACCAGCAGCAGCCGAATGCGCCTGCCCCTACAATAGCAACCGCGACCAAAAGACTAATAAGGAAAAAGCAGGGGTGCTATATATCATATACACCAATGCAATAGCTCCGGTAACCCGACGGTGGGCGTAAGGTGATCTGACGATTGCCAGTGTGTTAATGCTCCTTGGGTTTCCCATTAACGGGCATAAACATGAATATCCTATCCTATCCCCTAAATGTCCAAATAGGTTTTTCAGGGATCTGGGAAATTCCCCTGAGCTTAATTACCTCGTACAATTTCTGCATACCGATAACCTAAAAATTCTTTCTGTTTGAATATGATTTAATATCCTTGCAGTAGATGGCAGTGCAACATAGCACACGATCAGGGAACAATTTTTATTTTTAGGGTATTTCCCTGGGTATATTGTTACTTGTATTTAATTCAGCACGGTTTAACGGACTAACATTTTACCAAATCTAAAAAACAGATAAATTTACAGCCACACCATGTATGTGAACATATGAGAAGTTTTAACCTTTATAAATCCTTTTATGCGATATTTGATGGACAAACCATCGCTGTCAAACGTTAAATAAAAATAGTAGAAATAAAACGACATAAACAGCATGTTTCTTTTCTTTCCAAAACATGCCAAACTTTTTTATAAAAAAAATCCACTTTTAATAGGTGACACCTAATATTTCAAAGCAAGTGTCGCCTCAGAAAAAGTGGTTTGTTGGACCCCCTCTACTGTTATGTTATTGGAGTTATTGCAGTACGTTGTACACGATTCAGATGCTCCTTGTAATTGAGTAAAACCAATAAGTCCCCAGGATTCGGGAACTGTCCTCAAAGTGCCCAAGATACAACCGACTATATAGTGATCAGTTTTGAACCTGAAACCCTTCAACTAAAACGAGCTGTATTAACCCTCCAAACTGCCTGGCCGTTTTTTTAAACTGTAACATTTTTTGAAAAAAGAAGTTTGAATAAACTAGTATGAGGCATTCACTTTATTTATTGATACAATGCATGTATTTAAGAGGTAACACAGGCTATTTAAAAATTACGAGCAAACAGAAACGAGTATATCCAGTAATAAATGTATTTAAATTATCAGTAAACAGTTGATTATGTTGTCAGTGACGTCATCAGAGTTTTGAAAAGGCTTCATTATAGAACCCCTCAATGTGCCTGAAATTTGTATATTTGATGTAAATACAAAAAAACAGCTTTATATTAGGTGAAATGCCCTATTTTCAATACACCATGCACCGCGATAAATGACTTTGAAGAGAATATCATTTTTATCCATGAAGGGAAAACGCAGTTGAGCGATAACATATCAGATAACGTGATGCCTTATTAAAGACTTTTCCTAATTATCTTGAGACACTTTCCCAATCGGCTTGGAGGTACAGTGAACTTTATGTATAACTCAGGGGTGTATATGGAAGGAATTGACACTTGGGGAAACTTGTCCTAATTACCTGGTGCCTGATTTTTCAATAATCGGTATATGAATAGGCAGTTTCCACTGTTTCAGATTAAAACAATTAACACAATCAGGCAATGTAACGCTAATTCTCACGAAGCAAGGACACAATCAACTAGGGAAGATTTTCAGCTGATGGCTGACACTTTATGCATTATCAATTGGTTTTGTTGCCGACTGTGTTACGCAGCTTTATCATACAAATACAGCATATTAAAAGGACCAAGTAAGGAATTTATTGGTCCTGGTGTCGAAAACGCTTAACGTTTCAAAAACAGCCCTGGTGTCGAAAACACCCGTCAAAAATCCTAAACACTTCTGTTACAAACACTGCTTACTTATCATTCTTTTCATCACAGTCCTTTATTTCTCCCCTATAGAATCTTTCTGCTTCCTCTATGCTTTCCATCATGTCCATTCCTTTAGTTTCAGGCAGAGTGTAGGAGAGTAGGGCGGCAGCAGCAGCAGCAACAGCAAATACAACATTGGGCAACCATGCAATGTAAGTTTGCAGGGCGAGTACAAACGGGGAAAGAATGCTTCCAAATCGCGCCGCAGTTGATCCAACCCCAACTCCATTTGTTCTAGAAATAAAACGGATGGAAATGATGACAATTTCAATGATTAATGATGACAATTTTAATGATGATAATTTTAATGATGATAATTTTAATGATAATAATTTTAATGATAATAATTTTAATGATGATGTTAATAATGACAATTTTTTTAATTGATTTGTGTTCAAGTTTTTTGGTTGAATAGCAAGTTGGCTCTGTCATTGGGCAATCCACTTGGAGGACATCGCCTGCTTTTATTTGATTAAGAGATTTAAAATAACTAAAAGAAATTCTCAAATATTAACATACTGTAATAGCTCTAAGAACTTGACCGTGGGTACGATTACCTAATATTTTCCTGTGTGATAATAAAGGTGTTGTACATTCATAGCGATAAAAACATGATGAACATTCAAATTTACCTTTATTTTTATGACTCTCGCTTTAAACTATTATAGTGTTCATCTGGGCAGGTATAGGATAGAATGGGAAAATATTATGAATGTCAATTAGAAAACACAGGGAAAATTTTTATGAGTTGCCTTGTATTGAACGCATAAAGAATTTCCTGTTTTTTTCGTTTTTTTTCTTGTTTTTTTTTTCTTCAGCTGCGTCACATTCGTGACAGGCATGTCATGTTGCCAGATTATTGGCATGCAGGGGTTATCCTATCAGGTTAAAACTCACGGAATATTTAACTGACATGCTCTAATTTTGCAATGGCATAATTTAATTTTACCAAAAAAAAACAAGGAGAATTCACGTTATCAGAAAAAATTTGAAAAAGAGGCTTATTTTGGAGCATTTTTACAGTTTATATTCGATCCTGCAAACTTTCATTAGATAAAACCATGTGCCACTACTTAGTCATCTGGTGAAACTAAAGCTTACCTAACCACAGTGGGGTAAAGTTCAGATGTGAAGTTATATACAACAGCATAGGATCCTGAGATTCCGACTTTTGCAGCGAAAGCGAAAACCACACCCAGCGTTACTAACCCTGTAAATGCATAATTTGTTTTTTAATCAAGGGATGAAAAAATGCAAGGGATATCATTAAACAGAAAACTCTTAGCTTAAATTGTGCATTTTTAGAATATTAAAAGATTACAACAATGTTGTATAAGTTTAAAATGCTTTAACTGTTTTTTTACCCAATTAAAAAATTGAGTTTAGGCACTTTTCGTTAAATGTCTTGTACAAGAACAAAACCAACATGCAAGTGACTGGTGGCAATCCTGTCGTTGGCAGTCACACATGCCATCGAACAGTTAGTCAAACTGTTTGAAACAACACTGGTATATGTAGTAAATTCTGGATTAATAGATATGTGTCATTTTTATCCACCCTGGTTGTAAAATCGACATTAAAGAATTCATCCACAGATAATTCATGTAAGTTTCACTGGGTATAGCCTCTATAACTTCCTTTCTGGCTCGATCTCTCGCATGATGATTGGAATTTGTGGCTGATTTTGCAGACTTTATAGAGTAATAACTGTGTAATTATTATTTTTCACTTTAAAAAATAAAACACAAAATTTTAACCCACACGAATCGACAAGAAAAAAGGGAAAATATTAAACACCCCATTTATTAAAATTTCAGTTACCTTCATCACTGCCTGCATACTCGTTCACAATAGTGCTGCATATAAGTGCCAAGGAAGCCAAGAACAGCATAGCAGTTAACATGAACCTTCTGCCCGTGAAATCCATGAAAAGTATCACAATCACATACGCCCCAACTTCCATGACTCCATCTGTATGATGGAATAAGAGTTCTTTATTACTGGGATTGATATTCATATTCAACACAGGAATCTTGTGTTAATTTGGACAAACTTCTATGTCGGATCGATTAGTCTGGTGGATTAGTGTGTCGCCTTTCAACCAAGGGTCGCAGGTTCGAAACTGGTCGTTAGCTAGTCGGTTGTGTCCTTGGAAGGCACTTAACGTATATTACCTGTACTTAGTCGATTAATGGGTTCTACTAAATTAAAGAAAACAACACACTGCAATAGCTCCGGTAACCCGACGATGGGCGCGAGGTGATCTGACGATTGTCCGTGTGTTAACCCCCTTGGTTTTCCCATTCACGGTGATAAACATGAATATCCCATCCTAGTAATACTTAATAACAATAAATCAATTTCTGCATTTACTTAGCGCATTATTGATGAAGATGTCTCCTGCCAAGGCCCCTGCATTCAATGAAATGCCATAGTAAACCAAGCTATTCGCAAACCTGGGAAAAAAACAAAATGAAATAGAAAGAATCGTAAAATTGTGCGGCAAAGATTTAATGAATACAAATTTGTTGTTGAGTATGGATGTTGTTCTTTTATTACGCCTCAGGTTGGAATTTGGTGACCACTTTTTATTGGAATTTCATTTTTGGGTTTTTCCTTTTTCCATTGTCGTCAACACTTTCCGAGCCACCCCTTCTCCTTAAACCGGCACCCCCATTGCATGGGTCGCTTTACCGCACACTTTTTTTTTGGCTTAGTATAATTTTTTAGAAACATTTATTTTTCCAAATTTTATTAATTTTATTTTTTTA
>CH002554.1:558370-576763 GCA_000149265.1 Ciona savignyi | reverse complement strand
TTTAACGACTGTCGTTTTGCCGCCTTTTCCTCATATTCCAAATTATTATCAAAGGTCCTGCTTTGTGTTTTCATCGTGGAAACAAAAAATGAACTAAACTAAACTAACCGAAAACTAAACTATAATGGAAGAGGAAATTTATGTCCCTTTGATTGGAAAACGCATGATGTGTTATCCCATAGGCAATGGTTAGATTACCCCAATATTATCTTCAGTTTATCAAGCTAGTGTTATTTAGATATTTTTCTGTGTATATACTACCCAGTAATTGAGCAGATCTAGGGTATTGGATATTGATGTCCAAAGACTTTGAACAGCACAATACAAGATATTGATTATGAAATGAGATAAACACAAAACTCACCAACTCAGCATAAGCTTGATAGTAACCAAACGTATCGGTGCTGTTCGAAACAAATCCGTTGATGAGTAAGTTTTTTCAAAATCTTTTGTTTTCTGTGCAGAAATTATTATTGATCTTTAGCTAATTTAATGTTAAATTTGGGTAGTAATACTGGGTTAGGGATTAAAAAATAATTTTTATTAATCTTAAATTTGTTGGTGGTTATACTTGGTTAAGTTTAAATTTGGTGGTTATACATGGTTAAGGTTAAATTTGGTGGTTATACATGTTAAAGGAATAAACAGAACCTGTCTGTTCATTAACCACATCTTCTCACCTGTGTCGTTTCTGATACTTTGTCCGCTTCTGCCCAGATGTCCGGTTCGTTTAGGGTTGCTTTGTTAATGCGGGCGAACCTACGCGTGATCTGTAGAGGCAGAATGAATATTAGGAGGATATTCATGTTTATTGCAGTGAATGGGAAAACCAAGGTGGTTAACACACAGGTAATCGTCAGATCACCTCACGCCCACCATCGGGTTACCAGTGCAATTTCAGCGTGTTGTTTATGATACACATGTTCCTTTAATTTCGTAGAAGCCATTAATCCGCTGGGTTCAGGCAATGTCTATTAAGTGCCTTATCCAAGGACACAACCAACTATCCAGTGACCAGTTTCGAACCTGCAACCTTTTGGTTGAAAGGCATCACACTAAACCACCAGACTAACCAGTGGGATATTAACACCAGTTAAATTAAAACGTGTAGAGAAATGGGTGTTATTTCAAACCTGCTATACACTGGCTATCACAGTGCTATTTTAGTTTGTTTCCAAACAAAATTTAGAACATTAAATATCCTACTGTGTAACACACAACAACAAATTGAAGGTGTCTTCGACAATGTTTTAATTAAACACTCTTGTTCCAGCATGACCATAAACAACTAACTACATTTATATCACTAAGTACAATGGTATACAACCTAATACTTAGTATAGACATATATGAAATATTTAAAAAGTATATAAAGTGATATCTCCTTAAAAAAAATTTATTGGTTTCCTATAAAAACGACAAACTGTTTTAATCCCATTGATCATCAATTCATTCCTTTACAGAATTTCCTTCAACACAAAGGTATAAGGAGTATATAAAGTGACATTACACTAGCTGCTTTTTGCAGCACTAAACAAGCATTTTGGAATTATAAGTTGTAACAATCTAATTGCCTGAACCCAGCGGATTAATGTGTTCTACCAATTTAAAGGAACGTGTTTATCATACACAACACACACTGCAATAGCTTCGGTAACCCGACGGTGGGCGCAAGGTGATCTGACGACTGCCCGTGTGTTAACCCCCTTGGTTTTCCCATTTCCGACGTATAAACATAATTATCCTATCCTAAATATGATCTGGAAACAGGCAAAAGGGTAGCAGTGCAATTGTCTTTTTCCACTTCAAAATATCTTGGCATTACCTTCTTAGCTTCTTCGTTTCTTCCATTGGAAAACAACCATCGCGGTGATTCCGGAATAAATGGTAAAAATAACGCGTAAGGAAGACTAACCACTGCCATTGCGATCTGTTGATAATAATGCCATCTTTGTTATACAGTTGAATGAAAAAAACATCTTTATTGAACCCAGCGGACTAATGGGCTTTACTAAATTGAAGGAACATGTCCATACACAACACACTGCAATAGCTCCGGTAACCCGACTGTGGGCGCGAGGTGATCTGATTATTGCCCGTGCGTTAAACCCCTTTGTTTTCCCATTCACAGGGATTAACATGATTATTTTATCTTATCCTATAAAAGTGATCATTTGTGTTATTCCATGAATGTCATGTATATAAAAAGCAATATCAAAAGTTAATAAGAAAATTAGCAGGGATGGAAAGAAGAAACCAAATTGCACCTTTTAAATATAAATTATTTCTTATTCTTAAAAATAAAATAGATTTGCTGTTGCTTAACCTGATAAAGTACAATGAGACACAAACGTGTTTCTCTATGGAAGGGGTATTAACAACAATTACTGCAGTGTGTTGTATGTGCTTAAATTGATATTAATTTAGTTATTTTCCAAATGACACAACCAATTTGCCAGTGGCTGATTTTGATTCAAAATCTTTTAGCAATTAAGTGTTATATTACGAACATTATACCTCCATGTCATGCCAATTACTCCATTGATAGGCGATTCCCGAAAGAATCATGTACCCAATTGCAAACATCAGTTGAAAACTCACTCCAAGCAGTGTTCTCCATCTATTACTAGTGATCTCAAGTACTGAAATAATGTTAGAATAAGAAAATATGAGCATACATTGCAATAAAGCAATTTGTCAGACTTTGTAGACTGGGTTAGTGGGTCACCTTTCCATCAAAGGGTTGCAAGGTCGAAACTGATCGCTAGCTAGTCGGTTGTGTACTAGGGCAAGGCACCTAACAACCATTGTCTAAACCAGGGGTTCCCAAGCTTTTCTTAGGACGACCCAAAAGACAACTTTCAAGTGTCCAGTGCGACCCAAGGTCAATATATATTTTTTCACGAAACTTTGGACTAGTTTAGAGCCTCTTTCACTGGACTTTTGAGTTACTGATAGCAAACTATATAGCCTACTGATAGCAAACTATCTTTGCTGCAAAGTACATACAAACAATTCAACTCTGCAAATCAACAACGTGTCATTTCATTATGAACAATCAAACAGTGATGTCACAATAAGCACCTACATTTTCGATAGCATAAGTACAGACTTAGTTAGAGTGATGCCTATAAGCCTGTTTTACAGTAAGCCATGGTACAAACTACTAAATTTAATGGTTTGTCAAATCTTAGATGTTTTGTACATCCATTATTACCATACCTCACTGACCCCACCGACCCCATGACCTGTTTGCGACCCCACCTACTTATCACTCCGACCCCATTTTGGGTCGCGACCCCTGGTTTGGGAACCCCTGGTCTAAACCCAGCAGATAAATGGGTTTTATCAATTTGAAGGAACATGCGAGAGGTGATCTGACGATTGCCTGTGTGTTAAGCCCTTTGGTTTTCCCATTCACGGGGATAAACATGAATATCCTATCGTAATAATACATCATTGAACAACAAATCAGCGTGAAAACTAAACAATTAAAATGCATCTAAACATTCTTGATATCAAATTATAAATTAGGGAATCAATAATTTGTAGCATAGGAAATAGCCACCATAAGGTCTCATACAACTATATAGTCAGTCTTATATACTTTTCTGAACCTTTGTTGGACATTGTCAAAACCCAGTAATTTATTGGCAAAAATAATTGCAATGTAAAAAAAATTGGCCATATCTTACAGAATTTGTTAATGGGTTCTACCAAATTAAAGGAATGTGTGGATCATACACATCACACTGTAAGAACTCGGTTGGCGATATGTAATTTCGCGATTGCCCATGTGATAACTTCTTTGTTTTCCCATTCATAGGGATAAACATTAATATCCTATTCTGTCCAATAAAGCTACACTCATATTCCCACCCCAACATAATACTTACGGTAGACAAAATTGCTGATGAAAGTGCCAAAGCCAAAAAAGGCGACGAACACACGACAAACAACAAAAAGAGCAAAGTTGTGGACAAAAGCGCAGCCAAGCAAAGCGAAAAAACAAAGGAAAGATGTAACAACCATCGTGATCTTGCGGCCGAATCTGTGGATCACAAGGGCAGAGAGATTTTAAATTTTTTAATTACTTTTAACTCCAAATTGTCATCATTATTTTTGATTCCAACTTTTTATCATTATATTTTATTTCAACATTTTTATCATTTATTTTATTTCTTACATTTTTTATTATTTATTTTAAAATTAACGTTTTTATCATTATTTTTAATTTTTTTATTATTTAAATTGAATTCAACATTTTTATCATTTATTTTTAAAAATTTAAAGTTTTTATCATTTATTTTAAATTTAACATTTTTATCATTTATTTTAAATTTAACGTTTTTATCATTACTTTTATTTCAAATTAGTTTATCATAAAACATTCAGTGTGACCCGACAATGTTTGCGAAATCCCTGAATAAATGTAACTTGGGACTAACCACACAAGGCATTTACCAGAAGTTTCTGTCTGTTCCTCGATTTAACTACACAATAATGATTGCTATGCGCAAACAATTGATTATTTCATCAGAATGGGCCATGCTTCTCATTAGTCAACAGAATGTTGCACACGTTAAATAGTCGCGAGCAGTTTAACACAGATCGTGCGATTAATCGGCCGCACGACATCAAGGGGTGGTAGCAACAGCCCATTGCCGTTCTTATTGTGATTGGCTCATTCATTTCGCTAATTGTGTTGTCACCAGGGGACTGGAAACAACGGCGAGTTGGGTTGAATGTAGTCATTGTTTAATCTCAAACACAATGAGTGTACATTATATCAAAGTATGTTTCCCCAACATCAGCTGTTAAAGTGTTCTGGTATATTTTACAAGGTGTTATTTATCTTTAAAGCACATACATCATTTGTTTAAGGTTAAGTTAAACAATTAAAAGTTGTGCCATGTTTTGCGAATGTATTTGTTTTCCCTGAACTGAGTCATGGGTATAGAGTTATAATAATAAGTTATGGGTGGTTTTTAAGTTTACAAAATGGTTAGAAATGTGTCGTACCTTAAATATTTAATATGTGTTTAATATGTGTTTTGCTATTTACCTGAAATGTTTAATATGTGTTTATTATTTGTTTTGCTATTTACCTGAATATTAAATATATGTTTTGCTATTTAATTTTATGTTTTTCCTGCCCTTCAGCAAAATTGGGTGAAATGAAAATCCAATGATTTAATAAATGCTTTTGCATTTTGGCATTTGATTTAACTTTTTGTTTTATTTGTTTTGTCAATTTTGTTGAAATATAATTTTTTAAACAATACAGACCACATTTATACCCCTATATATATATATTTCATATTTTTCTAGTGTGAATAGATTGATGGGCTAGTTAGTGCGTGCCAAATCTGATGATTGTCTAATTTGTAACGGCCATTGTATTTTATGTTATCCAGTAAAACATCTTATAAAATAATATTATTATTATTTGCAAAAGATTAATTACATTGTTATAAGTTTTCATAGGTTGTGAGATTATTACCTGTCTGATATATTTCCAAATATCAAGGAGCCAAGCAAGACACCAATCATATAGAGTGAGGTAGCCAAAGCATCTAAATACTTGTTTTCACATACAAGATCAAACTGAAAAACATAGATATATTGTGTTAAATAGTTTTAGTTTGGTTTATTTTTTGTTTCCACAATGAAAATATGAAGCAGGACTATTAATAAAAATTTGAAAAACAGGAAAAAACGACAATTGTTAAAACATGTCTGAAAACCAAATTATACCTCAGTGATGACAGTTTGTGGAAAGATTGACCGATCATAGTGATAACCTTGGTCACATGGGATCTTGGGGGCAGATTTGTTAACACAATCCAAGCTTCCATCAATACACAAACTCGCGTTGTAGCTGTACCTTTATAAGTTGTATGTTTGGTTGAAATTTATTTAAAAGTTATTTAATGCTTGTCAAACACAAGATACAGTCCCACATACAAGATCTCATTGACAGAAAATGTGGTAGAATAATAAAATAGAAAATGTGTCAAATACGATATAAAATTGTCTTTATTGTTACAAATAACAGGAATATTGATTAACAAGCTTTTGTTAGAATACAAAACCCCATAATTGTATTAACAGAGGTCTTTAGCAATTGCTTGGATAAATAGCAATGGAACAACATAAAGCCAGTGAAGTTACTGAAGATATTGAAGTTGGTGAACAGGGCAGATATTGAGGTCTTGTACATATACCACTCACTGAGTGCACAACCCACCAAAATACACCAAGACCAGACTGTTCTAGTGATATCGGTGTATACTAGATGGATTACTAAATTAAGGTGTATTTTTTTGGGTAAATATCTGATATACAGTGAAATAATCTAGAAAGCGCATATGCAAACAGTATATTATATAAACGCATGTCAAATATTTAAAAAATAAACAAAAAACAACTGCACTTTACTTTCATTGTCGTATGCTCAAGATTTTATTGAAAACTACCATAATTTCCACACTTTCATATAACAAATGCAGTAATAACAATAATATGTTAAATTTCTTTACCTGTAGCATGTATCATAAGTCCCCTGGCCATTAAGAGGAGTCGTCAAGTTTAGTTTAGCACTTTCACTGACCCCTTCATACAAAGGGTTGTCATCAAAAGGTGGCACATAACATCTGTCACGAAAATTAGAGCTAAATTAAATAAAAGTAATATATTGAGAATTGTGAGTAAAGTGGCAACCGAATATTTATCACTTTCTTTTAAAAGTACTTATCGCATTTTTTAGTGAAGCTATTTAAAGACTAGTAAAGGGTATCCATGTTTTTTCCTTAAATGGAAAAACGCATGGGGCATAATCATAGAGCAATCCCTAGATTAACCTGTGAATACATAAGGGACCGTTTTTACATGGATAACTGCCAAATTACCTTACATGCAAAAAAAGGTCACTTTATTAAAGCAATAATGTGGATTAGCGGAACATTTTTATCGTAATAAAAATATGTTGTTAATATGATGCTGCCTAACGCATTTCTGTATTTAACTACTTTGTGACTTTATGTATGATTTAATAAACACAATTGTACTTCTTAACCCTTATTTTGAAGCAACACTAAAGGGAGGGAAAGCGGGAAGGAGGGTAACTGTTTACTAAAACTATGGAAACTAATTTAATCAGTGCCCTAAACACTAATCTCAAACCCAGAACTAACCCTAACTCCAACCCCGTGTTTAAAACTAACTCTAATGCCCTAGTATTTATTTTAGCATGCATTTTTCCTCATTTCATTTCCCCCCCTTATTTTGTATAAAATACTGGGTAAGATATTGCATTGTCAAAATTAGAAGCTACTGCGACTTTCTAACAATAATAATAAGTTTTAAAACAACAACGGGGAATTCCCAAGTGAAAAGTCCCTGAATGCATTATACATTACATAAACACCATAAAAAATGTTTATGACGGTTTAATTCAGGGGTCGGCAATCTCCGGGTCTTTCATTCTTCTAATACAGCTGTTATTATTTTTATTGCTACTGTAGCAAATGCATAAGTAAAACAAACATCAGAACACTCGCGTGTTTATCTTACACCGTGTTGTTTACCTTTTAATGTCAAAATATTATTAGTTTTGCGACTCCCAATAACGTTTTTTTTTGTGGAATATTGGTTAAAATGGCTCTTTAAGTGAAAAAGGTTGCCGACTGTGTCGAAAGCTATGGATGGCTGATACTGCATTACAAAGTTTGGGGGTTAAATTTTCCTATAAAGGTCGCAGTACTAACCACTCATTATAAAACTTCAGGTGCTTGTAACGAATCTTCATCAGCCTAACCTATTTTTATTTTATAGAATAATCAAAGTTAGTTGTATTTTTTGTCCGGCCGGTTAGTCTGGCGGTTAAGTGCGTCGCCTTTCAACAGCTATACCACACAGTAGGTTTACATAGAGTAACAAGTTTTTTGTTTTCACAATGAAACGTTGAAAACACGAAGCGGTATACCTTTGATAAAAAAAAATCGGAAAACGGTGAAAAACGGCAAAACGACAGCCGTTAAAATGTGTTTAAAATCCAATCAATTATTAACAACGTGCTGCAATGATTGGGGAAGTATTTAGAAGGTATACCGTACCCCTGTCACCTCTGGCAGTTTAAATTTTAACATTACCTGAATGCGGGAGTGAAGTTAATAAACACAGGGGCCAATGAATTGATTCCCGCAGGTATGCTGTAGTAACCGACCAGAACTATAAGTATTATCTGATACCTCCCTAAACCACCGATCTTTTGTAAGATGATGTCGAAATCTATCATATTTTATTTATCGCAGGAACTAATTGTATGATAATCTGTAACAAAAGCGTTGTTAAATTGTCCTATATGCCCCTAAAAAAACTTTTTTCATGGTAGCATCTAATATACATATACCTTATTTTTACGTTATTTTTTTTGTTCTGATTGCCGCGGTAGGCCTACAAATATATATATGATAATTTCCATTAGGCCTACGTATAATTTATTTTCACTTGGGTTGCGACACAGTAAAAGCAACTGAAAGATTATGGATCAAAACTACTCGCTGTTAGTCGGGTTTACATCATGCAGCGCAACCTTAACTACATAAACCGGAACCCAGTGGAATATTTGGTCGAGTATTAGCAGCGTTTTAATCATATTCAACACACTGCAATGGCATTGATGGCTGGATAGTTGGAAAAGGGGTTTCTGATGATTGCCTTTCTGTAACGCTCCTGCGATGATCTTTTCCCATCCATAAAAATAAACCATGAATATATACCATCCTATTTGATATTGTAAACCTCTATACGCTACTAAAACCAATCCATTTTTTCAAACAATTTAAATGTATTCATAATTATATTTATACTAATTATTTTAAATTAAATTAACAATATATGTTTAGCTCTCTGGCCTAATTTTAAATCAAATATATTCACCAAGTAAATACGCTTCCTATCGCGGTTAAAATAACATTGTCAACGTGTCCTGTGCTTGGTAAAACTGTGGTTAATCATTGTTTTGTGGTACGGGGCAGGATTATTAAAGGTCGGCAACCTTTGGCCGAAAACCTCACAAATGCAATGCCTAAGATTACTTGTGTTTGTGCAGAATTGGCCACAGTGTTTTTAAACACGAGTCACGGGTTTATATGACTTTATTTTATCGTCAAAATGACCTAAATCTAAATGCTTTAAAGGTTTATTTAGGGTTGGAATGCAAGAATCGTCATCCCGCTGGCAATCGTCAGATAGCTACGCGACCACTGTGGGTATTTGTTTGATTAAAATTATTATGCGCATCGTGTAAAACTCGAAGGGGTTTTAAGGACACAACCCACTAGCTAGAAACCAGTTTCGTACCTACAGCCATTCGGTTGAAAGGCGACGCACTAATCTACCAGTTTATTCAGTCGTATTGGTTATATTGCTTTTTTTACATTTTCTCAGGTATTCTTGGGTGATGATGAGTTGCAACCATAAATATAATTAAAGCACCGAACGAAAATTTAAGTAATTTTTCGCTGAGTCACAATACGTTTGGAGCACAAGTTTTAAGAGCTGTTTGGGGTATTTTGTTCTTAAATTTGGCCGTTTACAAAAGGGTTCATGGGGGAAATTAAAAACGGAACGTTGCCTATATATGATCGCAGTGCCATGTAATTAGATAAAGGGTCCTTTTGGGATTTCTTTAAGTTTAAAGGGTGGTATGACATATGCACATAACTTAACAACCTCATATCCTGTCCTCGGCGTGCATTGGATTACTTAGTCAAGCCCCGTTTACACCAAACTTGCGAGCGCAACGTACTCGGCGTAACGTGTGAATCATATACAAAACACACTGCAATAGCTCCGGTAAGCCGTTGGTGGGCGCCAGGTGATTTGACTATTATCGTTGTGATATAGAGATGCGCTCCAAAGCAGATTATGGGAAGTACCGAGTCTAATGTGAGGATTAAAGTCGATTCCCGTAGGCCATATAGGAAATAAAGGAAAGGTGTTTGGATGAAGTACAGCTGCACATGCATTCAATGTCAAAAATTTAAAAAAAAATTAATATAATGCACAATAAAATTACACAAGCCGCGAATTCAATACAGTCAAATATAAACATAGATGGACATATTAAGTGGGTTCGTTTCGCTGATATTAAATAATCAGGTCGTTTGATATTATAATTGGGCAATGCTGTTGTTTGAAAATTTTAATAGCAAAGAAACAACAATACAAATTAGATTTCTCTCCCATTTGATTGCAATCGAAAGTTTATAATATGTAAATCTTAACATGTGATATGATTAGAATATTGCACAAATTGACAAACAAATCGAATGGTTTAGCGTTATATATTTATTTTTTCCTCGCAATACACAGAGCAAGATCAAGAATTCGATTACTGTAGCCGAATTCGTTGTCATACCACGCAATTAACTTTACAAACTTATCATTAAGCGCAATTCCTGCAGAAGCGTCAAATATACTGCTCCGGGTATCGTTATTGAAATCCGTGGAAACCAACTTGTCTTCTGTGCACCCCAGAATTCCGCTTAATCGGGGACTTTTTGATGCGGACTTTATCACCTCTTTAATTTCGTCGTAGGAGGCTGGTTTCTTTAAACGAACAGTCAGGTCGACCACAGATACATTAGGAGTTGGAACTCTGAACGCAATTCCAGTTAATTTCCCATTCAGTTCTGGGATTACTTTTCCAACTGCGCTTGTAGATCCAGTGGAACTAGGAATGATGTTCTGCGCTGCGCCTCTTCCGGTTCTCCAGGATCTACCACTAGGCGCATCTACTATTTTCTGGGTTGCAGTGTACGAGTGCACAGTTGTCATGAGACCTTCAACAATCCCAAAATTATCGTTCACAACTTTGGCGATCGGTGCAAGGCAGTTAGTGGTACAAGAAGCGTTACTGACCACCTTCATTGAACTACAGTATTTATCTTCATTGACCCCCATAACAAACATGGGAGCATCTTCAGAAGGAGCAGAGATGATAACACGCTTTGCTCCACCTACCAAATGTGCGGAGGCTTTTTTAATGGTGGTAAAAATACCAGTCGACTCGACCACGCATTCTACATCGTCCTCTGCCCAAGGAATATTTGCTGGGTCCCTTTCTCCGTGTACAGTGATCGGCTTTCCGTTTATAATCAGTTTCCCGTTATCATGCGAGACGGTGCCATTGAATCTACCGTGAGTTGAGTCGTACTGGAACTTGTACACCAAGTACGCAATATCGATAGATGGGTGGTTGATCGCCACGACTTGAACGCCATCTTTGTCCTGAGAAGCCCGGGTCACTAAACGACCAATTCGACCAAATCCATTAATTCCTATTTTCAGCACCATTTTAGGTTCCGTGTTTCTTTGAAAATAAAGTAGGCTAGATATAGTTGAACATGGTATAAAAATATGTGAAACGACAGTTTGTGGTATAACTTGTTTAAACTTGCTAAACTCATCGTAATTTTTCGTGATTTAGCATCTTACAATCAAAGCGTAAATATTGGTTTGATTACATTTTAAAAGCTATTTTCATCCGTAAGTTTAACACGTTTTTAACTACGCCGCCTGTGTCCAGTCACTTTTAAATAAATATCGATATGCATATTTACTATATAAAATTCGATTTCTTTCAAGTTTCGGAACTTTATACTTTAATGGTTTAATATTGATCTGTGCACACGGCAAAATGTCTGTACCAGACTGTTTGTACAGGTTCAAACTTTACAATAAAAACTGGCATTCGATATATACGTACCTTTAACATCACCTGAGTGTGGTGTGCTTCAATATACCATTTACAAAAGAGTTTATTGATAAACTAAAGCTATATCCGCTTTATTTATATATTCATAGTGTGTGCGTCATAGCGTATACAACGATTGTTCGTTTTGCCGTTTTTTTGTTGTTGTTATGTACCAACCCAATACTTTTACGACTGGTTAATGTTATTATTTTGAAAATGTGGAGAATATTAGCTGTTTGCCTTATGTACACTACTTAAGTCGTGGCTGCTAATCGTCTGCTTATACTATTGAACAAACGTTCATTCACTTAATGTAAGCTGCTCTCAACATTGTTCATCTTTGCCACTTCATATAGGCTGCGCATTTTTAATAGAGCTATCTCGAATCACCGAATTCAAATGGTTTAATTAAGATCTAAAGACATTTGTTGAATGATATCTTACAGTTCTACCATCAGGTAGGGTTATTTTGTTCCTATTGTACTTGAGGTTATTGAAATGTCGAAAAAGCATTCCGATGAACGATCTCTACTCTGCGAAAATAACAACCAGTTCTAGTAACATAACACAGCCACTTCGTATTACCATGAGTCTATTTGCAAAATACACCAATTTCCGGTACCGTCGATTGATATAATCAATTAACAACACGGTATATCCGATGGAGAATAAACAGAATTACTAAGAAAGATGTAAGCGGGGAAGTAGTGTAATTTTAAATAACTATACGTCCTCGCTCCATGTTTGTGTTCGCTTTGCCCACGACTCTAAGAGCGAACATTCACTCAGCATAATGCATAGTATTTTACCGATTCTTCCGACAAAATTGAAATAAACAAGACGGATAGGATACAAACTTTAAATGACGTGTTTTAACGACTGGCTGTTTTGCCGTCTATTCCTGTGCCGTGATTTGATTCGTTAGCCCTTTATTCATACTGGGACAAGAAATAAATAAACTAAAACTAAACTAACTGCATAATAAATATTTTTCTCTTTTACCTTTGATTTTTTCTCATTGTAGTGCAATGGGGTACATTGTTATGAAAATGCTACTAAATCAACCAAAGTTAGTTACGTAGCAGTAAGCATTTTGTTTTATTTTACAGGTCCAAGCTTAATTACATTCTACATATATCCGTGGAAACATCCTCCGACATTTAGCTTTCCGAACATTAATTATTTTGTGTGACGTCCGAATTAAGTCATATAGCATTTCGGTGTGTAATTTAGATTATTAAACTGAATGCCAATAGTATAGCATTTTTGATCATCTTTTGAGCTTCTTTGAGTTTCCGGTTCCTTTGTGTATTTTGTAAACTTTCTGTGAAATTATCACATACGTTCATGTATATATTTACTCGGCAGTGGAAATTTTAAAATCAAAATAATCTAATTTATTGCAAAATGTTTTCGCATTGCCTCGGTTTCGCATTGATACATGGCATGACTCTTATACCATTTTATTACGTCACAGGGCGATGCTGTCATGTCTGTCTGAACGAAAAGAAAAATTGCGCAACTGTACCTACGTCACTGGCCAATTGCAGTATTCGCATGCTTGCGACATACTAAGATGGTACATGTCGCTTTTAACAGAATTGGCGTGAAACCGCTGCCACAACTGCCGTTTTACACAGCTCTACTGCCGCCGACCATAATTCATTTTTTTATTTGAGGTAGAAATCATAAGAAAATACTAAATAATATGTAGGCCTAGAAAACACTGCTGAAATATTGTAAGATGAGCTTCAAAACTGAAGTGCCGTGGGCCCTTAATATTTTAAACGTGTTCTGCGCGGAAATCACATTTTTAGAAAACTTTTTCCAACTAAATTATATTATGCAAGTCCAAAAATGTTATACAGTTGTAGTATGTAGCCACCATGAAACCAAAGTAATCGACTTCGGGCAAATACTAGGTTGGTTTGTGCAACACATTTGGTCGATTGGGTGAAGGATCCAGAATGGCAGTATGTTGTGTCATTAAGCAAGACACTCAGCGCACATTGCCTGAACCAATTCGATCAAAAGTATAAAAAACTAAAAAAACGTGTCAATGATATACAACACAATGCAAAGGTAATCTGAGGTTTGCCCGTGTGATTAACCCTCTCGCATTTTTTCTTTCACGAAGATAAACCATGAATGTCTTATACGAACTTATGCGTCCTCGGTGGCCCGGCGCCGGCCTACAATCTCTGCACGATTACATATTGTTTGCAGCATCACGCCGCACAAATTTACTTGGTAATTTCCTAAGCATTCGTGACTGGACTTCGTGCGATTTCACTGCAATTAAAGACTAAACAACAAATGGTTAGAATAAAAGCGTGGCCAAATAGCCGGCCGGTATCATTGACATTTTTACCGCACAGAGACTACAATAAGCAAAAAATTAAACAGATTTATAATTAAATTTAGATATTTAATAAGAAAATGATTTGTGATATAGTCTTAGAACCACATTGGAAGTTTTATGTTACACTATCGAGATTTATATAAGTTATTGCATTGTAACAACACTGTGGTGACATGGCAGTTGCCTCATACGTAACGACTTGATCAGATACGAGAAATTATTTTCTGAAAATTTAAGTTTTTAGTTTATATTTAATATCATTTAATTTATCTATAGCATAATTTAAGCAGAATATTTAATTGCCTCACTTTCCCCAGTAGTCAAAAGGAAAAGTAAGCTATACGACACTTAATGCAGTTCAGGATGAAGTTATCAACCAGGTTAAAATTGATCGTCGTTTTGTCGCTTAGAATCGCTTTCGTAGGTAAGTGACTGTGTTAGGATATGAAAATCGTGTTCGTTCTCATAATTGGAAAACGCAAAGGGCGTTATCACATGGGCAGATTTACCTCGCGCACACCGTCGAGTTAACGGAGCTATTGCAGTGATGAATTAAATGTTTTTTCATTTGGAAGAAGCCATTATTTTAGTAAGTTCACCGACCCACCCAGCGTCACACCGACCCACCAGCCGAAAAACCAATGATGGGTTGGGCACAAGGACCGTTTTTTTTTATAGAAGTCGGTAAATGTATCGGTCGAGCTAACTATTTGGCCTTACGACCGTGCGTTTTGCTATATTAATTTACTAAGAAAGCGCAATTCAAATAGAACTGCTGCGACCCAGTAGATTAAGTATGGCGGATTGATTCAAGCGACCGATTCATATGGCGATTTTTGTAGACAAACATAAGTAGTGACGAAACCATCATAGTTTCGAAACTTAAAAAGTGAATTAAACGAAAACTAAATTCGATTTAACATAAATACCAAAAACATAGGCATATTTGTCAATTATACCTATTATAACGAGGCAAACAAACCTTTTAATTTTCTGTGCAGTGTCGGCATCAGGTAGTGGAAGTGCACCGGATTATGAAGAGGAAATAGAAAGTTAGTACCGTACACACTATTCTTTGGGGCTTGTCTACCAAATTTTAATTAAATAATTTCATTAGGTAAAATTACACATAGGATAGGATAATTATGTATATTCCCTTGAATGAGAAAACCAAGGGGACTAACACACGATCAATCGTCGAAAGGAGTCGCACTAAACTGCCAGACTAACCCGTCGGACCCTCTTATACCTATTATAACCGGGCAAACAAACATTTTTTTTGCAGTGTCGGCTTCAGGTAACGAGAGTACATCGAATTATGGAGAGGAAACTGAAGGTAAGAACCACACACACTCTTCTTTGGGACTTGTCTACTATATTTTAGTCAAATAGTCGTTGAAAGGAATCATTAGGTTTGGTGGCAACATGTTTCCATTCTAATTTTAAAATCACTAGATGGAGGATGGCGTATTTAAACAAATTTTCTGTCATTACATTTGACATTAAAGATTTTGTTAAAGTTTTATCGTGGAAAAAATTAACTTAAAATAAAAACAATATTCACTTTTAATTAAATAATTTATAGCGTGGTAACAGACAGGCAAATGCGATTAAAACCTGACTAAGAATAGATGTTAATCCGTCGTAATTTTTACATCCAGTTGTGGAATGTGGTGGGGATTTGTATGCCACGCGGTTTCCACAAACATTTGTTCTGCCAAACCTGTTCAATTTCCCAAATAGAAGATGCGTTTGGCTGATACGGGCGGAGCAAGGAAAGCAAGTGTCATTGATTATGAACTATAACTTAGAATTATGCTGCGAAACTGTAGACGTAAGTACACGAAACATGTAGTTTTAGGAGTCATTATCAATGAAATTAAAATACAAAACTACGCTAGTAACAACAAATTCCAATAGTACTTGCCATGCTATACTTAGTAATATTGGAATATACTAACGTCTACCATGATATACTAACAAAAACCATAATATACTTACGAACACTATAATATAATAACGAATGCCATAATATACTAACTAATGCTACGATGTACTAACAAATGCCATAATATACTGTAACGTTTCTCGCATTCCTTTTGTTCCTTATACTTGATTTCCCTTAATTTGACGCGCGGGTGCCTTTGCCCCGGCGGCGCACTGTATATAAAAGTGTGTGTTAAATGTGAGAGGGGAGAATAAAAACGACCACCATAGCATTCGCTACAATACTACCAAATACCATTATATACTAACGAATACCATAATATACTAAAAAAAACATAATATACTTACGAACACCACAATATACTAACGAATGCCATTATATACTAACGAATGCTACGATATACAAGCGAATACCATAATATACTAACGAATACCATTATATACTAACAAATGCTATGATAAACTAAAGAATACAATTATATACTAACGAATAAACGATACATTAACATATTATCCCCACAGACACGTTAGTCTCACCAGATAAGTTTTACTGAATGACTTTTTCCACATGACTCCTCGAAATCAATCCGACATAAAAAATCATCACACGAGGCTTGATATCCAACCATCCACGTCACAATTAAATACACATTTTCCCTCCACAGACTTTTACCATTCATTCCCAAAACGGCATTTTTAGTTTAATCAATAAAATTGGTTAAAATTGAATTACAAATATTATATGTTCAAGATTCATCTTTTGTGTATAATGTAACAGATCTTTGATGGCAACTTGACTGTTTCTTTGGGTGGTCAAGGTTTTGGAGAAACACTTATTTCCGATTCTGGGCAACTTCGTTTAGTATACAACAGAACTCCCCAAGAAATCGTGTACAATTATTTCTTCTATACGGAATTACCGGGAGATGGCCCCTTTGGATTTAACACCACTTATAAGTGTAAGTTTATACAAATATTTCTCTATTTAAGCATCACAATTAAACTGCAAATCCAGTATTGCTTTGACATCTGCCTAACTTAACGATTTTAGGCTAGAGAAAAAATAGAAATAATCAAATACTTAAAAATCTTAAACGAAATTAATACGATATTTTTTGGCAAAAAAATAGTATTTAATTTAAATGGTTTCTAACCCTTGGTTTGATTTACAATATTTTTTGATAAATAATGCTTCTATAGTTTTATTTAATAATTGTATCCCTAATAATATAGTCCAATTAGGAAAAGAAGTGCTTTGTTATATAACTTTGGATGTTTTATTTCATTTTTTCTTTAATAACTTTATCCGTTGTAATAAAAGCCAATCTATATTTTATATTTGGACATAACTTATATTATAAAATATATCTTTCTTTAGCTGTTGCTGTTAACCGCACCGAAAGACAAGTCACCACGCAAGGTATTACTGAACATAATTAAATATCGACTAATTAATCAAGGCTGTAAAATTATTTACAGCTGGTATAACTACAGAAGATACATCAACTAGGATAAGCCAATCAACACAACCAGGTATGTGTGGAATGTAACGATATTAAGAATAGTTTTTTCGTGATTGTGCTCTTCCATTGGTCTTGAACAACGTGTATGTTTAGCGTGTAATGGTTTAATCGTCACACTAGCCCCCTTTTGCGTTTTTTTTTAGAAAAACACGTATTGTTTTGATTTAGTAGATTTAAATTGGTTGATATTAACCAGAATTTATATAAATCACTTTACAATACATGCCGCTATCAGACTGAAGGAACGAGGTATTTTCATGGTGATAAGTGAAAGTTTTTACCTGATTTTATAGCCATTACAGAGTGATATAGAGTCGAACCTAAAACAAATCAATTGGGAGATAGCATACTAATGTGACGATTCGGTTGAAATTGGTTTAAAAAAATATTTAAAAATTGTTACACACAAATACGCGGCCCTTCCAAATTAAATCTTTAATGGCTGACCAAACAATTAATGCTAATTTGATTAAAAATCTTGGTTAAATGGTTATTATTTCTATGGAAGGTTAAATAAGATTCCCAATTTTGTGAATAATCACAGTATAAAACGTTGCGAAACCTAAAATTCAAAAATCTACAGTTACAGGATGTGATGAGAAGTTATCTGCGAAACGTTATTTCCAAACAATAACCTCCCCGGGTCATCCAAATCGTTACGAAAATAACTTAAATTGTGAATGGAATATATACGCTCCACCTGGCATGCAAGTACAGCTGGATGTGTTGTATTTCGATATAGAAACATGTTGTGATTCCTTGCAGGTAAATTGATTCCACAATATATTTGTAAAAAA
>CH002554.1:505706-544777 GCA_000149265.1 Ciona savignyi | reverse complement strand
TATACTAGTTTATTCTCGGGTTAATATACTAGTTATTCTTGGGTTAATATACTAGTTTATTCTCGGGTTATACTAGTTATTCTTGGGTTAGTATACTAATTTTTAAACTAGTAAGCGCAAAGGTTAACGCTTAGAGTTACATAATATTTGCATTCTAATATGAATGTTTATGAGTTGTGAAGAATTTATATCGTCTTACATTTCAACTCAATTTAGATATATGATGGGGACAATTCAAGAATTGGAATTGTACGCGGACGTGGAACCAACTATAACATTATTTCAAACCACGGGAAATTGAAATTAATTTTTCAAACCGACTATTCTGTCACTCGAAGGGGTTTCACTGCTAGATTTAGAGGTTAGCCAACACACATAAAACGAATATATGGTGTATGTTGTCGATTCAATCTTAACAATTTTGTTATTTTGTACAGCAATAGACATATCAATACCGGTTACAACTGACTCAGTAGAAGGTACAACAGCAACAATAGAAGAAACAACTGAAGCAATTGATGAAACAACTGAAACAATTGATGAATCAACTGACGCAATTGATGAATCAACTGACGCATTAGATTATGCAACGCGTGAAACTCGAATGACAACTCGGAGCCCACAAAGCTTTACAAGTAAAACTATTCATACAGACTTCTTTTAATATGAACATTTTTTTTAAATTACGATGTATTTTATTCAACAAAAATTAACTGTATCATTTCTTTAACATGATATTTTAAATATTACAAAATAGCTCCTATTAGATAATAACAATTGCGTTTACTTTATCTGAGAGTTATTCTCGTATTGAGCAAATTTAATTACATTACAAACGTGTGTATTGTTTGTTTTCTATTAAAAAAAATTCATATTTATCACAGGTTGCGGCAATAATTTTACAGCGGAAAATATCTACCAAACAATCACATCCCCGGGGTATCCAAATCGATACGAAAATAACTTGAATTGTGAATGGAATATCAACGCCCCATCTGGCAAGCAAGTCCAACTAGATGTGTCGTATTTCGATATTGAAACATGTTGCGATTCGTTACAAGTGAGTTATTACAATTTATTTTAATAGAACCAAAGTTATGACAATTATGTACCCTTCATTTGAAACATTATATTTTTATTGAATAATGTCATTTTATCAATTCAATTCAGCTTTTCAAGATTAAAACTTCCACTGATATTTAATAAGAAGGTTGTTCTTTCTGTACAAAACTATAAAGAAAATAATATGTAAATTACGTTTTGGTAAAGTAATTTAATATAATGGTAGTTACGGGTTTTATTCTCGAGTTAAATTCCTAATTAGGATTTAACACTAGTAAGCGAAAATTTTAATGCTTAAAGGAACATAATATTTGCATTCTAGTATAAATGCATATTAGTTATGAATGCTTTATATTATCCTACATTTTAATTTCAGATATTTGATGGGGACAATTCAAGAATAGGAATTATACGTGGACGTGGAATTAACTCCGTCATTATTTCAAACCACGGAAAATTGAAATTAATTTTTCAAACTGATTATTCCGTCACTCATAGGGGTTTCACTGCTAGATTTATAGGTTAGTAGATACACATATAATGAATATATATGCTGTATGTTTTTGATTCACTGTTAACAATTTTATTATTTTGTACAGCCATAGACATATCAATATCGGTGACAACTAAATCAGTAGAAGATACAACAGCAACAATAGAAGGTACAACTGAAGCAATTGATGAAACAACTAAAGGAATTGACGAAACAACTGAAGCAATTGACGAATCAACTGAAGCAATTGACGAAACAACTGCAGCAGTAGAATATACGACGCAGGAAACTCGAATTACAACTCAGAACCCTCAAAACTTTACAAGTGAAACAATTCATATAGTTCTATTTTAATATCAACATTTCCCTTTAAATTACAATGCATTTTATTCAACAAAAATTAACTGTATCATTTCTTTAACATGATATTTTAATGATCACAAAATAGCTTCTATAAGATAATAACAATTATGTTTACTTTATCTGATAGCTAATCTCGTAAAAAGCAAATTTAATTACATTACAAACGTTCACATTGTTTGTTTTTCATTAAAAATAGATTCATATTTATCACAGGTTGCGGCAATAATTTTACAGCGGAAAATATCTACCAAACAATAACCTCCCCTGGTTATCCAAATCAATACGAAAATAACTTAAATTGTGAATGGAATATCCAAGCCCCATCTGGCAAGCAAGTCCAACTAGATGTGTCGTATTTCGATATTGAAACATGTTGCGATTCGTTACAAGTGAGTTATTACAATTTATTTTAATAGAGCCAAAGTTATGACAATTACGTACCCTTTATTTGAAACATTATATTTTTATTGAATAATGTCATGTTATCAATTCAATTTAGCTTTTCAAGAATAAAACTTCCACTGATATTTAATAAGAAGGTTGTTCTTTATGTACAAAACTATAAAGAAAATAATATGTAAATTACGTTTTGCTAAAGTAATTTAATATAATGGTAGTTACGGGTTTTATTCTCGAGTTAAATTACTAATTGGGATTTAACACTAGTAAGTGAAAATTTTAATGCTTAAAGGAACATAATATTTTCATTCTAATATAAATGCATATAAGTTATGAATGCTTTATATTATCCTACATTTTAATTTCAGATATTTGATGGGAACAATTCAAGAATAGGAATTATACGTGGACGTGGAACTAACTACGTCATTATTTCTAACCACGGAAAATTGAAATTAATTTTTCAAACTGATTATTCGGTCACTCAAAGGGGTTTCACTGCTAGATTTATAGGTTAGTAGATACACATATAATGAATATATATGCTGTATGTTTTTGATTCACTGTTAACAATTTTATTATTTTGTACAGCCATAGACATATCAATATCGGTGACAACTAAATCAGTAGAAGATACAACAGCAACAAAAGAAGGTACAACTGCAATAATAGAAGAATCAACTGAAGCAATTGACGAAACAACTGAAGCAATTGACGAATCAACTGAAGCAATTGACGAAACAACTGCAGCAGAAAAATATACGACGCAGGAAACTCGAATTGCAACTCAGAACCCTCAAAACTTTACAAGTGAAACAATTCATAGAGTTCTACTTTAATATTAACATTTTCCTTTAAATTACAATGCATTTTATTCAACAAAAATTAACTGTATCATTTCTTTAACATGATATTTTAATGATCACAAAATAGCTTCTATAAGATAATAACAATTGCGTTTATCTGATAGCTAATCTTGTAAAAAGCAAATTTAATTACATTAAAAACGTGTATATTGTTTGTTTTCCATTAAAATAGTTTAATATTTTTCACAGGTTGTGGCAATAATTTTACAGCGGAAAATATCTACCAAACAATTAGATCCCCTGGTTATCCAAATCGATACGAAAATAACTTAAATTGTGAATGGAATATCCAAGCCCCATCTGGCAAGCAAGTCCAACTAGATGTGTCGTATTTCGATATTGAAACATGTTGCGATTCCTTGCAGGTGAGTGATTACATGTAATTCTAATAGAACCACAGTTATGACAATTACGTAGGCCTACCCTTTATTTTAAACATTATATTACTCTTTCAGAATCTATCGCTACTTAGGATTAATAACGAAAAAAGCCAAAACTAAAATTTTATGTTTACAGTGGCATAGTCTTTTTGACATTGTGCTTTGTGGTTTATAAATATGTTACAAGTTTGACAGCTTCTTACATTTCAACTCAATGTAGATATTTGATGGGAACAATTCGACAAGAGGAATTTTACGTGGACGTGGAACTAACTACTCAATTACATCAACCCATGGAAATTTGAAATTATTATTTCAAACCGATTATTCTGTTATTCGAACGGGTTTTACTGCTAGATTTATAGGTAAGCAAACACACATGGAAAGAATATATATGCTGTATGTTGTCGATTCAATTTTAACAATTTTCCTATATTGTAAAGCCATAGACGTGTCGATATCGGTTAGAACTGAATCAGTAGAAGATACAACAGCAACAATAGAAGAAACAACGCAGGAAACTCGAATTACAACTCAAAACCTTCAACGCATTTCAAGTAAATAATTTATAGAATTTTCAATTATTTTGAACATTTTCTTTCAGATAATGTAGTATTTTAGTTAACAAAAACCGGAAAACATTCTTATTAAAAAAACCTCTGCTTGGAATTTAAATCGTTATCTAAATTGTAACTGAAATATCCATGAAATCTCGCATACATGTTAAGCTAGGTGTTTCGTTGCATATACTTAGTCTGCAAGCATAAAATGGATCCCTGAGTCATCAAAAGAACTACTGTTGTTCATTTTAAAAAAGTACTGATTTTGGTTTAACATATAGTTGGGTTTAATTTATTTAATATTACGACTCGCCACAAGTGATCAATAGCTTTAGTACATCTGAACTAAGTTTTTGGCTAATAAGTATTTCCCGGGTTATATAAAACACTTATATTTACAGTTATACAGAATTAAGGTTCAATTGATTACAAGTGATTCGTTTGATTACTGTTAAATAAACATTACACGAATGTTGTAAAGCAGGGATGGGCAACTTCTCTAGTCGGCGGGTCAGATGTTGGAAAATTAATTTATTGGTGGGCCTGAATATTACACAAATAGAATTCAATATCTTAGTTACAGGTTATAGGATAGGGATAGGATAGAAAAGGATATTCACGTTTATCTCCGTGAATGTGGAAACCAAGGGGGTTACACACACGGGCAATCATCTGATTACCTCGTACTCACCGACGGGTTAACTAAGCTATTACAGTATGTTGTATAATTAAGGCATACCTTCAAATTAGTAAAACCCAATAATCCGATGGGTTAGGCAATGTCCGTTAAGTGCCTTGCCCAGAGACACGACCGACAAGCAAGCGACCAGTGTCGAACTATAAACTTTCCGGTTGAAAGGCGTCGCAATAAAAAACCAGAATAACCGATCGGATCAATGTTTAGATGCATTCTGCGAGCCGGTCAAAATCCCTTCACGGGCCATATGTTTCCCTTGGCTGTTGTAAAGGACACGTACGCTTACGACAATGCTTAAAAAGGTTTATATAACATGAAGGACGAAAAAGTATTTGCAACACGGATCGTCGACCATGCACGAAATTCTTTTTACGGTCAATATACAATGAGCGCAAATTGAGCAAACAGTGTGCTTCACCCCATAGATTTACAAATCAATAGAGTTTGAACGTTTTTACAAATCAATGGAGTTTAAATTTCACTAATTATTATTTTTTTTACCAGCGTCAATTTTGAACCCATGGACTCGTTGTTGAAAACTTTTTTGTAAAAATAATTCGGTTTATGTATCGGTCGCGTTAACCATTGATCCAGACTACCGTACGATTTTCGCTGACATTTGCGCCACATATGTATTCTTGTTAGTGTTATGCTACTCAGTTTTAGCTCACATTTTTAAAAGTTTTTATGTCTTTTTATGAGAGGCGAGTTATAAACTCTGGCTATAGAAAATTTCGAATTTCTATGTTATTGGGAATACTCTACGAGAACTTACATCCAAAATTAAGCGTAAACGTCTGGGTTCTCAAGTGACATAACATTTTTATAGGTCCTATTTAAAATGGACGATAAAAACAAAAGTCAGCTGTTACGACATGCTTTAGGGGGATTGTTGCGTATTCCCATTGAACTTTCTATGCAAATTTGAAAAATCTTCCAGAAACAGTTTTAGTGTAGCCTACCACTGATGTCCTTGCAGATGCATAATCTTGAGTGCATAATTTTGTGCTTTCTTATATAAATGTGTTTTGAATGGCTGACATCCTCTTGCATTTCACCGGATTTTTTATACTAAATAGGAACAAGAACTAACTCTGTTATTACTTCAAGCCACGGAAATTATAATTATTTCAAGCCGATTAGTTAGTCACTCGAAATGGCTTTATTGCTATTTATAGAAGTCATGTAACATGTAAAGAATGCTACCTGGTTTACTCTTTGTATATATATATATATATATATATGCAGTACAGCATTGGTTATATGTTTAAAATGTGTTTTTACAGCAATAGATACGCCTATATCGACAGTAGCAGCAGAAACAGCAACAAAGGCATTAGAAGAGACCACACTGGAAATGCAAGTTACAATTCCGAACCTTCAAAGTAAGAGGCTTTAAATTATAACATTACATTAGGAAGTTTTATAAATATCATACAATTTTACTATTTAATATTTACAAATTTTACTATTTCACAAATATCGTACAATTATACTATTTACAAATTTTACTATTTCACAAATATAATACAATTATGCTATTTATAAATTTTACTATGTTACAAATATCTTAAAATTTTACTATTTACTTTACGATTTTGTGATAAAGACCAGCTATTAAAATTAAATTTATATGAAGACACTTAAATCCTTTACAAAAATTTAATCGTCAAATTATTATATTGTATTAGATTTTAACAACTAAATATACGTTAAGATGGACGAAAGAGTTTTTATTTGTTCCTCCCCTGTAAGTTTTAAAATATTTCGACCACTAAAATCACGGATTTAGTTTATGCTTGCAGAAACAAAAAGCGTATTTCATACACGATTGGTCTGGTTGAAATAACAATGCATTTCCTTAATGTATATATATTTCGCTTAAGTTTTTTTTTAGTTTTTACACTCTAACTGAACATCTATTGGAATACTTTTTAAACAGTTCACCGTTTTTTACAGCGACAGATACTTTAACCACGGCTACAGAAACAACAACACAACAAACCCAAGTTACAAGAGCTCAAGGTAGAAATATTTTAATATTTGCAATGGAATTTTTGCTTTTTATCAAATTCTCAAGCCAAACGTTTTATATATAAATAACCAGATGTGGCTATTTTTTAAATTATATAATGGTTTCAGCTATTCAATCTAGCTAATACTCTAATCTTGTTTTAACATTTATAAATAATCTTAGTCCAGCTGAGTAACATAAAATCTATTTATGGTATAATGTGACCATTTCCTTTACATGATATTTTAATAAACACAATCTTGCTCTTATAATTACAATAAGTTTGTCCAGCAGCTAAATTTTATATTGTTTATATTCGCGCTGTAAAGAATTCTACATTTATCACAGGTTGTGGAAATAATTTTACGGCGGGAAATTTCTACCAAACAATAACCTCCCCGGGGTATCCAAATCGATACGAAAATAACTTAAATTGTGAATGGAACATATACGCTCCACCTGGCATGCAAGTACAACTCTTTGTAACATATTTCGACACCGAATCATGTTGCGATTATTTAAGAGTAAGTCTTAAAAAAGTTTAATTATTTGATTCATGCTTAACCACCAATGATATGATTCCAGATAGTCGGAGACAACTCACGCCTAAATGCTTTACGTGGACGTCTTAACAGAAAGACATTTACTTCGAGCTATGGTAAACTGGAATTGACATTTTACACTGATTACTCTGTCACTCGAAATGGATTTAATGCTATATTTAGAGGTCAGTTAACATTTCTAGATGATGTAACATTGCAGTAAACATTTAACGAAATATACATGTTAATACAGCCGTAAGAAGTTCGACAATGTATACAACACCGACCACGGAAGAACAGCGGCGTACGGGGGATGGGACAACATCTGAAATAGATACAGCAACAGAACAATAACCTGATCCATGAATGATTACAAAGTTTCATGCAGCACTTAATGTCAGCATTTTATAATACTCCCTTTTAAAAAGCAGAAAAACATTTTTGTCATTTGTTTGTAACACTTATTTGACCTGGCACGATTTAAACAGATCTTATTAAAACTTTGCCCAAAAAATACTTTTAGGTGTGCTTAGAGAAAATGTTTAAAGGTTTGCCTATGCGGATTTATCACAATCCCCCAAGTTTAAATTACACATGGACTTATAAGTTAAAATTTTAACATAAGTAAGGTAGTCGGGTGTGAAAAAACGTAAATATGTGTATTGTTAAGATGCCGAGGTGGGTTTTGCAGACTCTCTGAAACAAAGATCATGCTGACATTAATTTAAAGTAGTTGTTTGAGTGGATAAAATAGTCGATGTAAAATTAAACGTCGAGGCAAACTATTGACCTAATAGTTAGAATTAGTAAAAGTTTCAACTTGATTGAAAACCAGGTTTCGACACGAACAAATGGACATGTCTGTCACCAGCGTGACTTAGCAAACAAAGATATAAACGAGTAAAATGAAAATGTGTTTCCTTCGGAATGAAAGGAAAACCATATTTGTTGTTTTGTTGGATTTCAGCTATCATACTATTACCCACTATTACACTGACAAGCATTATATTTTAAATATTATTGAATCGAAAATTATGAACAGTTTATCTTATTTTTAGAAACTGCTGTGTACGAAAGTCTTCTTTAAACACATCTCTTTGTAAACAACAATTATTTATTTACGTATATGCAGAGAAATGTCGCACTCTGACTCACGCAAATGCATGATATGTCCTGTACCAAAATAAATAATATATATATATATTTATTACACGAATGTTCTGTTAAAGTTTTCAGTTTTAAACTATAACATTAAAACTACTAGTTATCGTGTTAGTGTTTTTAATTTTCACATGCTAGAAAGAAATTACATCTAATCGGTCTTTGACTCGTTACTGAAGTAAAGCAGCTAGTGTTTGATTTCGCTTAGGATAATTTCAGCAGAGCGTAAAGAAATGCAAAAATCCAAACCCGATTTTGCTTTCAAGAAATTCTTATATTTTAAACTGACCCAAAAGTGTATTAAAAATGACATAAGTTTGGTTTTGCCTGGAAGATTTATTTTTTATTTTTACAATGATAGTGTAATAGAATCACTTTTTTATTCCCAATATTTTAGAAATGTTTGGGTCGATTTTGAAATATTACAACCGTGTCCAAACAATAACAAAAAACAACGAAAAACCATAGTTTATATTTTCAACACATTTTGAACAAAATGGCTATGTATGCCTTTTTCGTGGGAATCATAATAATTACTAAAGAAACTGAGACGATAGAATATTTATCGTTGTTAAGAAAAACTATAAGGAGGAAAAGCGGGACTGAAAAATTAGGGTCTGACCTGTAGAATAAAATAAAAATCTGACCAAATATAAAAGCTGAGGTAAAAGCGTTAGTTTTGTAGTTAAGATCAGTGCTTAGGGCAAAGTTAGAAAGGGTTTCCATAATTTTAGTGTGCAGTTTCCCTACAACCCTTCTTTTTTTGTTGCTCATTTTTTTTTATAACGCGTGACATTGTAAATGTCAGAAGAACAAATCAATTAGGCCATCAAAATAAAGTTTTGGAAGAAAAGTATTGCAAATATCTATAAAAGCATGATACTACTTTCATGCTACATTATAACGCGATGAGCGGAAAATAAAAACGCTTTTCATTTTACACAAGAAGAAAGCGAGGAGAATTCCAGGTATCACGGAAAGTGCAAGTAGTAGAAAGTTGCATTTTAATATACCATTTGTAACTGCGAAAATTTAATGTTTTTGATTTTTATGTTAGATGTTAAAAAAGCTCAAAACGTACTACAATATATTGCATTACAGTTAATTTGTGAAGCAGTATCTTAGATGTTAGTTAATTCTGTAATTGTTTTATTTAATTTGTTAATCCTTTTTTGATGGGTCTGTAACATAAAAGTGAAATAAAAATCATATTAAACTGGTAATAATGCAATCAAAGTTAAAAAAGCAGGATTTCGAACGTTTCTAAATTCGCCACGTTTTACCGTCGTGTTCTATCATTTCACCGACAACTTCAATGGCGTCCATTTCTGTAATTTCCATCAATATTTAAATTATCATCGATGCTAACACTCAGGAATGAGAAGTTTACAAGATCAACCTTTTTAATTTCTCTATTTTATTGTGATCGAAAAGTTAACTTTTACAGTGATATATTCACTGCAACCGAACAAGAGATATACCGGTATGCAATATTTCGTTGTAACCACGAACTTGATACTTATAAAAAATATGAATCGCGAATATATATTTTGTGCATTCGAATTTATATACCCGGAATTTAATTGTTGGCTTAGTGTTCGTTTTCAGTACCAGCGTCTACGTCTCGTGACCCAATCATGCCTATGTTTGTTCGATCAGCATGAGGAGCCCGATGGCTAGCGAAAGTACGAGCAATAACTTGTTCATCTTTGACAAAGTTAACTTTAAACAAAAGGGGATTGGATAGGATATTCATGTTTATCCCCGTGAATGGGAAAACCAAGGGGGTTAACACACAAGCAATCGTCAGATCACCTCGCGCCTATCGTCGGGTTATCGGAGCTATTGCAGTGTGTTGTGTATAATACAAACATTCATTTAATTGGGTAAAATCCAATAATCTGCTGGGTTAAGTGCCCTGCCCAAGGACACAACCGACTAGCTAGCGGCCAGTTTCGCACCTGCAACCTTTCGATTGAAAGGCGACGCACTTAAACGCCAGACTAACCGGCCGATCTGAAAATACCAAAAAACAGGCATATCAATAGATATACAAGATATAGACTTACCTTTGTAAACGGTGCCAACATATATATTTCTCTGTGGCGCTGCTGGAGTATTCATGCCCAACTAAACGTGTTGTGGCTACAAAAACGTTTTTTTCTATTGCTTGATTGACAGCTCGAAAGTGGAAAGAGCTTTCTATAACCTGACTTCCAACCAAACAAGATCTCCTCCAATTAAGGAAGCAATTCCTTCAGGGTCGAGAAACGTGTTTCTAGAAGGTTCTAGGAAAAGTGGAAGTCATCAGACGATCGTGATACAGCTCGATGGGATGAGATTCCCGATGAAGCAGATTGTTATCATGGCTCCATAAATTGTAACAATAAACAAAAAATGATCAATATAAAGTAACAAAACAACAAACATGTTCGCACGGTAATTATAATCTGACTGTTGGCAAAATTTGACTGTTGGAAAATTCTAATCTGACTCGGGCTAGAATTGTCTGTACGTTGAGGATAGTATTTATACTGTATTGCGGGCAGGATTTTTGCAACGTGCATAACCGTTTTATTATCAAAACGATTCGTCGGACCAAAGCATGAACTCCTGAAAACTTTTTTATTCGGTTAAGTTTTTAAACCGAAATTGGCTCTTTACTAAATGCGTTTTTACATATATTTTTGCATGTGAATCATTAGTGTAAAACATCTGGCGAAACACTACGGTAAAAACTTTAATAAGTCAATTTTCGACCCAACCTAGCGGACATAAATTTAATTATATTTAATTATAATAGTTCGGTTTTAGTCAATTCATGCAGTGTTATTAGCTTTCAATTTTTGGGGTGGTTTAAAAACAAAATATATACGATATATTTGTCACTTTTTACTGTTAATTTGTTTATTCAGCGATTGCTATAATTTGATTAACATACAGCGACCACAAATTAAATAAAGTTTTATTTTAAATGAATGCTGATTTCCCGAAACGAATTGATTATTTAGCAAGCTGACCGATTATTTTCATTGAGCAATTCATTCACCGATTTCATTATAAAATTGTTACTAGAAACAAGACTCCTATTAGTTTAAAATTTACCCCAGTCAATAGTTATGTGTGGCGGCCCACTGGTTAGCGTGACTTATCAAAATTTCCATTTACAAATGCTCTTGGGGACGAGCCCATCACGGGTTTTATGTAAGTTTTGGTTTGTTTGGGTTCGGCCCAACGGCGTGTTTTGATAACAAACCGGTTGAGCAGTTGACAAGAAAACGTGGCTCCTCTCGGAACGAAGATTTTCCTTGCTCTTATGCAAGGAACTTTGATAACATTTTGCTGCATTGGGAATAAACAAATAACATCCTGTCAAGCAGTATCACGATCTTCTGATAATTTCCCTTTTCGAACCGTCATTGAAGAGGTTTTTATGAAGCAAAATGAAATACTTCCTTAATTGAAGAAGATCATGTTTGGTTTAAAGTCACGTTATCGAAAGCTTTTTCCATATTCGATCTGTCAATCAAACGATAGAAAGAAACGTTTTTGTAGCAACAACACGTTTAGTTGGATATAAATACACCAACCCCTCCACAAAGAAACATATTTGTGGACACCAACTACAAAGGTAAGAGTAAGTATCTTGTATGTATATGGTTCTGTCAGTTTGTTATATCTAATGATCCTCCTGTTAGCGGTATGTAAAGTTAACTATGTGACAGATGAATAAGGTATTTCTCGTACTTCTACTTGCCATCGGATTGCTCGTCATGCTGAGCGAACAAACCGAGGCACTGTTTGGTCGTCGCCGCATTAGGAGACGTAGACGAAAATGGAACCAAGCCAATAACGAAATGTCAGGTATATGCTGATTGCATACCGGTATATTATTTGCTCTGCTAGGTTAAACCAATCAATGTACACCAAGTTACGTTTTCGATCTCAATAAAATGGAAAAATTAAAAATAGTTGCTCCTGTAAAAAACACATTCCTAAGTTTAAGCAACGATGGTAATTTAAATTTTGACAAAATTTGCAGAAGTGAACGCCGCTGACATGGTCGGTAAAAAGTGGGAAGAGGACGAGTAAAACTGGTGAGTTTGGAAAGGTTCAAGAGCCTGCTAGTCGAGAACTTGATCGTATTATTACCAGTTTAATTTTATTTTTAACTCGCTTTTATTTTACAGACCCATTAATTCAGTATCGTCGATTCAAAGTAAAATTTGAAAATAAATTCTGGAAAGACAATTTTTGTTTTATTTAAAAATTCCTTGTCAGAATATATAAGAAACAATATTACCGATTCCATAATATATGTTGCGAAACTGTCGTGGTTTAAAAAGCAAAAGATGTAAAATAATAACCGCACCAGATTTCACTTCCAGCAATATCTAGCTGCTACACAACCATCCGTCAATACAAAATCTACTGACTGAGCGTTACCTCCATGGTTACCTTAATATATATAACCGATATAGCTTTGCACTGGTTAGCGCGGCGATTGCCCGTATTATATACTTTGTACCAGATATACCAAGAGTAATTAGGTAACCCGATCCTTTCTGCATGCAGAAACATAAAGCGTACAATCAATCAAAATTGGTTTTAATACTAGTGATTGCTAACAGGTGGTTGACACTCTCCAGTTTAATTAAAGTTTCGAACGTACGTTATATGTATTTAGGCATAGAATATTTGGAAAATCAGGTTGTAAGTTTTATGAATATTAGCTCTGATGGCCTGAATGTGCCTTACTTTTAACTGCAAATGAAAATGAAGTTTGTTTTTTTAACTTACGGATTTGTAACCCATTTGTTTATGCCTGCAGAAACAAAACTATTGCAGTCGGGTTGAAACTTTCTGGAATGTTAGAAATTATTGATGCTTAACATGCACATATTTGACTAGAATATATACTGTTTTCTAAACATGAGTCACAAGTTGATTTGTTACATTATGATTCAATATTTGTCTGCTTGCAGAAACAACATACTCGATGTATAGAATATACGAATTGTGTTAAGGGACCTTGCTTACCTAAACACATAGCATACAAAATGTGTTTTACAAATAGTGGTAGTTAAACACGTGGTTATCACCTGCACATTACTATATCAAAGTACAATTCTTAAATGTGGCGATGTATTGCATACTATTTTCACCATAAATAATAATTGTCTAGATCAGGGGTGCTCACACTTTTTCAGCATGCGAGGTACTTTTAAAATGACCGAGTCAAAATGATCTACCCACTACAAAAATGCAAAGGCGAAAGAGCGGCGCTTTCGGCAAGTTTTGCTGTACTTAGAGCCGTTGTTTGATCTGATTGGTCACCCGAACGGCAACATTCAGTTGTCATCTGAATGGCTGCCCTGTATATCAATCAAGTGACGGCATTAAAGCTAGAATGATAATTTTTTAATGTCACGCCGCGATCGACCAGTACCACCTTCGCGATCAACCGGTAGATCGCGATCGACTTAATGAGCACCCCTGGTCTAGATTGTATAGCATGTGTCCAAACCTGTGAAACGACAGCTTATCGTATATATATGCAATTTAAGGGTTGTTCTATCGCCAGAGTTAGGTAGAACAACCATTACAAACCACCTCAAATAATTAAAATAATATGGGAGTCTTCAAACTAAATTTTAACTCCAACCGCTACTATCTGGCACAAACCAAAGTTACTGTAATACACCATGTTTTATCTGACAATGTTATGGCTGCCGAAGGTATAAATTATCGCTAACACTAAATCGCCTGATAGTAACGCATCTATAAGTTTACAATAGATTATAAAGATGATTTATTGGAATACAATAAATGTCTAAAAAATTAAAAAATAAAAATTTTTAATCAATTGGTGCAATTACAAAAAAAATATATGATTTGGCGCTCAGCAGATAATGTTAATTTAATGCGGATAAAAAGTCAGATATATCTAAATTGCATATGGACATAAATTGCTATTATAACATAAATGTCTAATATGTAATACATCTTAATTGCATGTGAACATAAATTGGTAATATATCTCAATTGCATGCTGTGAACATAAATTGGTAATATATCTAAATTGAGTTGTGAACATAGATTGGTAATATATCTTAATTGCATGTGAACATAAATTGGTAATATATCTTAATTGTATTGTGGTCTTAAATTGGTAATATATCTAAATTGCATTGTGGACATTAATTGGTAATATATCTTAATTGCATTGTGGACATAAGCTTTACACTATTATATTGGCACTCTAATATTCAGCAGCAACTACGGAAATAGCCTTCAGCATTCATTTCCCTGTCTAGTTGGCACATAGCACATGACAGACAAAATGTCGTCACCAGACAGTCCGTGCAGATGCTTCCCTGTTAATTGGTCATTGCTTAGTTGGTTAATTTTCCTCTTATACAGGATTGGATAGAGGATATTTTCATGTTTATCCCCGTGAATGGGAAAACAAAGGGGATTAACACACGGGCAATCGTCAGATAACCTCGCGCCTAGCGTCCGGTCACCGGAGCGATTGCAGTGTGTTGTGTATGGTATCTAGCTATATTGCGTCTTATCTTCTAGCAGAAATACGAGAAATAACTGGGTTATCTTTGACGAAGTTAACTTTAAACAAAAAACAGGCGGATTAGTATACAAGATAAAGACTTACATTTGTCCGACCGGTTAGTCTGGTGTTTTAGTGCCCCATCTTTCAAGCGAAAGTTTTAAGGTTGGAAACGGCTTGCTAGCTAGTCGGTTGTGTCCCTGGGCAAAGCACTTAACGAACATGGCCCCAGCGGATTAATATGTTCGACCAAATTGAAGGAACGTGTGAATCACACACAACACACAGCAATAGCTCCGGTTACCCGACGGTGGGCGCGAGATAGTCTGACGATTGCCCTTGTGTTAACCCCCTTGGTTTTACTATTCAAGGGGATAAATATGAATATCCTATCCATTTCTAGTTAATTTTCACAAATATGTTTCTCTGTGGCGCTGCTGGTGTATTCATATCCAACTAAACGTGTTGTGGCTACAAAAACGTTTCTTTCTATCGCTTGATTGACAGCTCGAAAGTGGAAAGAGCTTTCTATAACGTGACTTCCAAGCAAACAAAATCTCCTCCATTTGAGGAAGCAATTCTTTCAGATTCGAGAAACGTGTTTCTAGAAGGTTCTAGGAAAAGTGGAAGTCATCAGACGATCGTGATACAGCTCGATGGGATGTTATTCCCGATGAAGCAGAATGTTATCACGGCTCCATAAATTGAAACAATAAATAAAAAATTATCAATTTTAAGTAACAAAACAACAAACATGTTCGCACGGTAAATATAATCTGACTGTTGGAAAAATTTGACTGTAGGCAAATTCTAATCTGACTCGGGCCAGAATTGTCTGTACATTAAAGGATAGTCTTTATACTGTGGGGCGGGCAGGCTTTCTGCAACGTGCATAACCGTTTTATTATCAAAACGATTCGTCGGACCAAAGCATGAACTCCTGAAAACTTTTTTGTTCGGTTAAGTTTTGAACGCGAAATTGGCTCTTTAATAAGTGCGTTTTTACATGTATTTCTGCATGTAAGTCGGCAGTGTAAAACATTTGGCGAAACACTACGGTAAAAACGTTAATAAGTCAATATTTGGCCCAACCTAGCGGACATTTATTTAATTATATTTATTTAAAATCATTCGATTTTAATCGATTCGTGCAGATTTATAATCTTTTAATTTTTGAGGTGGTTTAAAGAATTTGATTAACATACAACGACCTCGAACTGAATAAAGTTTTATTTTAAATGACTGCTGATTTCCCAAAACGAATTGATTGTTTAGCAAGCTGACCGATTATTTTTCGTATAAGTATAATTTACGCGAACGATTCATTCACCAATTTCTTTATAAATTTGTTACTAGAAACAAAACCCCTATCATTTCAAAATTTACCCCAATCAATAGTTATGTGTGGCGGGCCAATGGTTAGCCTGACTTATTAAACTTTCCAATTACAAATGCTCTTGGGGACGAGCCCATCACGGGTTCCAAGTAAGTTTTGGTTTGTTTGCGTTCGGCCCAACGGCGTGTTTTGATGACAAACCGGTTGAGCAGTTGACAAGAAAACGTGACTCCTCCCAAAACAAAGATTTTCCTTGCTCTTATGCAAGGAACTTTGATAACATTCTGCTGCATTGGGGATAAACAAATAACATCCTGTCAAGCAGTATCACGATCCTCTGATAATTTCCCTTTTCGAACCTTGGAAGAGATTTTTATGAAGCAAAAAGAAATACTTCCTTAATTAAAGAAGATTATGTTTGGTTTAAAGTCACGTAATCGAAAGCCTTTTCCATATTCGATCTGTCAATCAAGCGATAGAGAGAAACGTTTTCGTAGCAACAACACGGTTAGTTGGGTATAAATACACCAACACCGCCACAAAGAAACATATTTGTGGACACCAACTACAAAGGTAAGAGTAAGTCTCTTGTATGTATATGGTTCTGTCAGTTTGTTATATCTAATGATCCTCCTGTTAGCGGTATGTAAAGTTAACTTCGTGACAGATGAATAAGGTATTTCTCGTACTTCTACTTGCCATCGGATTGCTCATGCTGAGCGAACAAACCGAGGCACTGCTTAATGGTCGTCGCCGCATCAGGAGACGTAGGTGGGCATGGAATCAAGCCAGCAACGAAATGCCAGGTATATGTGCTCGAAAGTCGGTTGCATACCGGTAAATTATTTGCTCCGCTAGGTTTAACCAATTAATGTAACCCAAGTTACGTTTTCGATCTCAATAAAATGGAAAAATTAAAAACAGTTGCCCCTATTAACATCAAATTTCTAAATTTAAGCAGTAATGAAAATTTATATTTTGACAAAACTTACAGAAATGGACGCCATTGAAGTTGTCGGTGAAATGAGGGAACACGACGAGTAAAACTGGTGAGTTTGGAAAGGTTCTAGAGCCTGCTGGTAGATAACTTGATCGTATTATTACCAGTTTAATTTTATTTCTAACTCGCTTTTATTTTACAGACCCATTTATTCAGTATCGTCGATTCAAAGTAAAATTTGAAAATAAATTCTGGAAAGACAATTTTTGTTTTATTTAAAAATTCCTTGTCAGAATATATAAGAAACAATATTACCGATTCCATAATATATGTTGCGAAACTGCCGTGGTTTAAAAAGCAAAAGATGTAAAATAATAACCGCACCAGATTTCACTTCCGGCAATATCTAGCTGCTACGCAACCATCCGTCAATACAAAATCTACTGACTGAGCGTTACCTCCAAGGTTACCGTAATATATATAACCGATATAGCTTTGCATTGGTTAGCGCGGCGATTGCCCGTATTATATACTTTGTATCAGATATACCAAGAGTAATTAGTTAACCCGATCCTTTCTGCATGCAGAAACATAAACCGTACAATCAATCAAAATTGGTTTTAAAAGTAGTGTTTGCTAACAGGTAGTTGACACTCTCTAGTTTAATTAAAGTTTCGAACGTATGTTATATGTATTTAGGCATAGAATATTTGGAAAATCAGGTTGTAAGTTTTATGAATATTAGCTCTGATGGTTTGAATGTGCTTTACTTTTAACTGCAAATGAAAATGAAGTTTGCTTTTTTAACTTACGGATTTGTAACCCATTTGTTTATGCTTGCAGAAACAAACCTATTGCAGTCGGGTTAAAACTTTCTGGAATGTTAGAAATTATTGATGCTAACATGCACATATTTGACTAGAATATATACTGTTTCCTAAACATGAGTCACAAGTTGATTTGTTACATCATGTTCTCATCTGTTTCTGTTTGCATAAACAACATACTCGATGTACAGAATATACGAATTGTGTTAAGGGAGACTGCTTACCTAAACACATAGCATACAAAATGTGTTTTTACAAATAGTGGTAGCTAAACACGTGATTATCACCTGCACATTACTATGTTAAAATACAAATCTTAGATGTGGCGATGTATTGCATACTATTTTCACTATGGATAATAATTGTCTAGATTGTATAGCCTGTGTCCAAACCTGTGAAACGACAGCGTTGTCGTTTGCTTATTTAATTATTTTTTTAATTAATTTTAGGGTTGCAATTTAAGGGTTGATCGCCAGAGTAAGGTAGAACAATCATTACAAACCATGTTAAATAATTAAAGAAAAATTGGCAGTCTTCTAACTAAATTTTAATACCCACTGCTACTATCTGGCACAAACCAAAGTTACTGTCATACGCCAGGTTTTATCTGACAATGTTTTAGCTGCCGGAGGTATAAATTATCGCTAACGCTAAATCGCCTGATAGTAACACATCTATAGGTTTACAATAGATTATAAAGATGATTTATTGGAATACAATAAATGACTAAAAAATTGAAAAATAAAAATTTTAATCAATTGGTGCAATTACAACAAAATATATGATTTGGCGCTTAGCAGATAATGTTAATTTAATGCGGATAAAAAGTCAAATAAATCTAAATTACATATAGATATCAATTGCTAATATATATAACATAAATGGCTTATTTGTAATATAATATCTTAATTGCATCGTGGACATAAATTGGCAATATATCTAAATTACATTGCGGACATAAATTGGTAATATATCTTAATTGCATTGTGGACATAAGCTTTACATTATTATATTGGCATTCTAAGATTCAGCAGCAACCACGGAAATAGCCTTCAGCATTCATTTCTCTGTCCAGCTGGCACATAGCACATGACAGACAGAATGTTGTCACCAGACAATCCATGCAGATGCTTCCCTGTTAATTGGTCAATTGTTTAGTTGGGTTATTTTCCTGTCATACAGAATTAGATATTCATGTTTATCTCCGTGAATATGAAAACCAAGGGAGTTAGTCCGATCACCTCGCGCCCAGCCTCGGGTTACCGGAGCTATTGCGATATGTTGTCCAATTCACACGTTATTTTAATTTGGTAGATTAATCTGCTGGGTTCATGCAATGTCCGTTAACTGCCCTGCCCAAAAAAACAACCGACTAGCTATAGCGACCTGTTTCGAACCCTTCGGTTGAAAGGCGTTGCACTAAACCAACAGACTAACCGGTCGGACTTAATGCTACATGTGCGTAAAGATATCGTTGAAACCAAGAGCGCTTGCAACTCGCATGTGCACCCATACTAAAGAAAACCCCTTTAAATGTCATGTGAGCGACGGATTATTCTATAACATCCCATATTTCGGCACTGGTAAGGATCAATTAAGTTAGTTTTCTTTGTTTGATATTTCTTTGATTTTTATTCCCGTGTTTTTAGTATACCAACGCGTACACACTTATTCAGAAAACATAGATATTAAGTCAGTTACGTACAGAAACGTACAGAAACAGAAACGTAGAAACGTGCAAGCAGAAACTAATGGGTTTCCGGGTGAACAACCCAAACTTAATAAATATGTTTTCTGAATAAGTGTGTACGCGTTGGTATACTAAAAACACTACAAAATACGTAATATTACCTGTATGTTATGTGTGCCTCGGAATCTGGATCGCATTGCGATATGTCCACCTGGTACACAGCCGACTGAGTGTCCAGAACAACCAACACAGAAGTTTTCCCCCATTCGGTTTGCCATGATGCCGTAGTAATTGGTGGAACAAAAGAACACGCACATACCTAGTCAACATTTTATATCGAAAACTTCAAATCTATTATAAAATGCATATAAACGTGTTGCTAAGTCATTTTCCAGTTTTTTACTGAGCCAAATTTCGAACCCATAATGGGCTCGTTACCAGAACCGTGTTTGGGCCGTCGCGTTAACCATTTGGCCCCAAGACCGTCGCATTAACCATTCGGCCACACGACCGTACCACTTTCGCAGCTGTTTTCGGTGCAGTTGCTTAGTTAATTCAGTGACAGCGCTGGTGGTCTGCATGCAGCCGAAAGGTTGTGGGATCAACACCAGTCGCTGTCTGACCTTGACTAAAGCACTTAGCGGATATCACATGAACCACATTGTTAATTGCTGGTTGCATTACAAACAAAGAAAAGTCCCAATACATTCAATATGCTGCATTAGCTTTGATAACACATTTGCACACGAATCATTCCCGGGAATGGGATAAAAACTGTAATTTCCGACAATAAAAGAAAAACATATCTTGCCCTATGTTATCCTGCTTGGTGTAGAAAAAATCACCATGTTATTGTTTTTTTATTGAGGAAGCAAATAAAACACAATTTTTATGACACAAAACCATAATACTCAAAGCTATTGGGTTATAACTAACGTGGAACTTACAGCTTTTGCAATCCTCACAACAATCGCACAAACCGGATTTCCAGTCTCTCAAAGGCTGCTTCTGTTGAACTTGTACCACCGTCGTTATCATACCTGTTGGCTGCTGAGTCACAACATTTTGCTGTGTACCAGGTTGGTATGGTACTGGTTGGGCTTGCTCCGTGTAATCAGGCGCGGCGTATTTTGACATTGGAGCCTGCGATATTTCCCCATTTGTACATGAAATAGTTGCACATGCGATAAATAGTTTGTTGCCCGGAAGCTTAAAGCTACCGTATTTGGTCCTTAACTTTTTTATTGGCTTTTTATTGGGTTTGGCACGTCTGACTCCATTCATGCCAAACAATTAAATTCTTTAATCAACATGCTTTACCAACTTTGATTTTTTGTTTACCGTAATACCTCTATTTAAGCGCCATGGCCCTTTTTTCCAATCCTTCTCTATAGTGGCGTTTTATTAACGGTGGTGTTCATTTAGAGCATTGCGCTTTATTTTTAGACTAGCAGATCAGAAACTTGTTAAGATATACTTAGACAATAAAAAAACATTTCACACAGTTAAAATCAAACATCTAAAGAACATGTTTTCAACATGTTAAAGAACAAAGAAAACATAAAACGAAACACACTTACTGGTAAATCACTAGTGAAATTTTAGAAATATGTATATTACATAATTGATAGTCTATTAAAGATGGTGTTCAATTAGACTTAGAGGGTGGCGTTCTATTTCAAGGTATTACGTTCCTTTTTAACAATAATTAAAGTTAGTTGTATGCATAACCGCTTTAAGAAATAAAAATTACCTAAAATTAACAAATAATCGTTAAACAAACAAAATTAACAAATAAAATTCAGAACATATGTGCGCATTTTTTTATCTATTTGTTTATAGCATTACTTTTATGTATATTAGTAAGCGTTATGGGTTTGGTTTTGTATTTCATAATTAGTGCATTTCAGCAAGAATCGTTAGTCCCATTTCGTTAACCACGCTTAACAAGGCGTTTATGACGAATGTTTCAGTCTGTTTTCATACACACTGTTAACCAATTTATCTTTAGATTTGACAGACTTTTTATCAACGCTACCATAAGAAAAGATACAAATAAATTCAGCACAGCATAATTTGGTCATCTTACCTGCATCATTAATCCACGCTTTTGGCAACGCAGTAAATTTAAAGTAAAAGTTAAAAGATCTGATTTATGAACAAATATGTGAAAGAATAATATCTGACTAATAATTTTTCGTGGAAGAGGTTTGCATTACAGGGAATACTGATGCGATAGGATGTTTATGTTTATCAACTTAAGTGGGAAAAAAACAATAAGCGTTACCACACGGGCATTCGTCAGATTACTTCGCGATAATCTAAGAAAGCATTATTGCACGAACCCGCAATCGGGGCGTTGTATATGATTTGGCCCTTTTACTACTCAAATTATTATACTAATGTTGTGCTTAAAACACACAAACGACTGACTAGCGAAAAGTTTCCAAACAGCTTTGTCCAAGTTATTAGTCTCAGTTTGTTAGTGCGCCGCCTTTTAACCGAAGGTTTGTAGATTCGAAACTGGTCGCAAGCTAGTCGGTTTTGTTCTTGGACAAAGCATTTAACGGACATAGTCTTAACCGAGCAAAATGATAAATTAAAGGAACGTTTGAATTATTTTTTGAGCCCCGGTAACCCGACGGTGAGCGCGGGGTAATCTGACGATTGCCCGTCTGTTAACCCCTTGGTTTTTCCGTTCTGTTAACCCCTCGGGGGATAAACATGAATATTTTATCCTATCTTTGCTTTTCGTCTAGAAGGAGACTCAATAACACACCAAACCAACTCCATTGTACATATATTCGCTCTCTATTACCACTTCAGAGATCATTAATTCTACATCAATATGTCTTCTTTTCTTCTCACGGAATATTTTAAGCTATGAAGCAGTGTTTCGCAACCTATGTGAGAGGTTTACGAGTGTGCCGCATTGTTTTCGTTTACAAGATAAATGTGACACGACCCCTAAATTGTTTTAACTTTTAAACTGAGTTTTGCTATTGTGGTAAGTTACTTTCATGCTTAATTGTCATTGGTAGTTCTTTATGAGAAAAGGCCACGAAAATTATAAGGATTTTGTAGTGTGTAACATTATATACGGTTGAGAAGCACTGCAATATATAGCTGCCTGTGTAAAGCATTCAATAAAATTTCCTAAACGGCAGTTATCTGACAAGGTAGCTGTTAATGTTCTTATAAAATAAAATTTTCAATTTAAGGTATTGGTCACATAATAAAATTGAAAATGTATTGTTGTGAACTATCGACATAAAAATCGATTCGTCATAAAACTATACAACATTGCGTGCTCAAGGGTATTTCCATTTTATTGCTGGTTAGGTTGTATTTTCGTTATTGGCGTTACCATAAGTTTTACTGTTACTTCTATTGTTGTTAACATCTCACAAACAACGTTGTACTGAACACGAGTTGTGTTTATTTAATTCACCTTTATTTGATAATTTGCATTTTACCGTAATCGACGAAAATACGACTTGAAAACAATTTTTGTCAGAAATGTTTTATAAAATGTCGTATTCATAACTCTTGTCCTGCAATGTGTCATCTCTTTTTCTCACCAAAAATATTAAGCTGCAGGGCAGTGTTTCCGACATATTAGTCTGGTGGTTAAGAGCGTCACCTTTCAGTCGAAAGGTTGCAGGTTTAAAACAGGTCGTTAACTCAGTTGTGTTCTTGGGCAATGCACTTAACGGACATTACATGAACCCAGGGGATTAATGGGTTCTACTAAATTGAAGGAACGTCTTAATCATACACAACACACTGCAATAGCTCTGGTAACCCGACAGTGGACGCGAGGTAATCTGACGATTCCCTGTGCGTTAACCTTCTAGGTTTTCCATTCACGGGGATAGGCATAAATATCCTATCCTATCATTACCTTTGCCACATATTTAAGAATGTTATCAGTGTGTCGCGTTATTTTCTTTAATTTTAACTTGGCCTTTATTGCTTATCTGTTTTAAACCAGCGTAGGACATGTGTTTTCTAAGTTGCTTAAACATATATCTTATTAAAGTTAAAATAAAAGTGTTTTCGGATTAGATGTGGTAAGCAATTGGTTATTTATTCGAGAATAAGTTTGATTACAAAACGTGTCAAATAGACTCCAAGCTAGTGATAAAATATGGATCTTTATTTCAGATACATTCTATAAAGTTTTATAGCTGAATCGTATATTATTGTCCTTGTCTTATGCTTGCCGTATAGATTTAAAGCTGTTAAAAATCACAACTCGGTATTTCTAATAAGATAAACTGTGTCATTTACTACAGTTATTTAATATTTAGTCTGCCCGATTAGTCTTGCGGTTAAGTGCGTCACCTTTTAATCGAAAGGTTCACGGAGATAAATATGAATATATATCATATTGGATATGATATCCTATTCTATCCTGATAGTGTAATATGCTACAGTTATTTAATATTTAGTCCGACCCGTTGGTCTAACGGTTAAGCTTAAGTGTGTCGCCTTTTAATCGAAAGGTTGCAGATGCGAAACTGGTCGCTGGCTAATCTGTTGTGTCCTTGGGCAAGGCACTTTACGGACATTGCCTGAACCCAGCGGATTAATAGGTTCTACTAAATTGAAGGAACGTGTGTATCATATACAACACACTGCAATAGCACCGGTAACCCAACGGTGGGCGCAAGATGATCTGACGATTGCCCGTGTGTTAACCCAGTTGGTTTTCCCATTCACGGGGATAAACATGAATATCCTATCCTATCCTATATAAATATGAATATATATCATATAGGATATGATATCCTATTCTATCCTAATATTTCAGTTTACCGATTGCACATAATCAGTACTAATTAAATTATGTTTAGAAAAATTTTGATATGTTTTACTATAACATTACAGGTTAAATTACTCCTTATACAAAAGCTCTTCACGTTTTGATTTTCTTCTGTTTTTTGCTTTTTATGTCATGTCGGGTAATCCAATCAGGTTAACTTGTATCAACCCTAACTGGAATCGCCATAGTTTGCCTCGACCTTAACTTTACAAAATTGCTAAGGGGGATTATCGTTATGGAAAAAAATACAATTTTCGGCGTCTATCGTCGATTTCTCCGGAGTGAAATGGAATATTTACTATAAATATTTATGTAGAAAAACAAATGTTAACCAAATAACGTATTTACCCTAGGTAACCCCAAAATAAAATATACATTAGCAAATTTTAACACGTTTGGGAAAAACTGGTTACGTTCTAACTTCGGTCATCGCCACCTTTAAGTTGTCTCGGTAGGCGTCGCTCGACTCTGGCCATGCGAGTCGTTTTTAATCGTCTCGAACGACAAGTTGAAACGACTTCATTTCTCTAACGACGGTCTTTGCGTCTTTTGTTTTAGGTTAAAGAATCGTCTTGAACGACCCTCTCTAGGTTAAAGCTGTCTGTAGACAGAGAGCCAAACCAACCAGCAAGTACCAGAAGTGACGTCGCCTCAACGACGATACAGATTTGTGCGTCACAGTCGTAGTTGCACCCAGCTGTTGCTCCCTTGAAGTGAACCCTGCCTAACTTTGCAACTTAATAATTTGTTATCAGTGTGCAACCGGTTTTCAGTGGGTAATAGTACGCCAATTGTACAAATAGACAGCATGGTTTTCCAGCAATATGGTGTGCACTCAATATAGTCATAAACAAAAAACCGTTTTTACTTTTGTTTTATGGTAATAGCTACTTATGTAGTTGTGTGCTTTTAATACGAATTGTTTATAGACCGACATACTCACTAAAGGTCTGTATCTGACATTTCACGACAGAAGGCAAATCATTAGATTAACTCAGTTCGCCAAAGAAAAAAGTTTGGTACAAGCGTCCAGGGTCTACAGGCAGCTTAAATACCAACGATCAACTGTGGCCTGCGGAGATATAACGTTGTTATGGGTAAACAAAGCCCAACATAAACACCAATAAACTAAATTCTTTATCATACAGAAGCAGAATGATAAGTTTGGACAACATTTCTACAAAATGGACGACGGAAAGCTTCGCATTAAGTGATTTAATATATATAAAGCTTTACTTTGTGCGTCGTAGTACAAGTATAAATTGACATCGTCATAACGTAACAATATTGCTTTATTAGTAACTTAAATAATCAACAATTGTATCCGTCATCCGAATAAAAAAACGAAAAATTAGCTAAACCAAAACACGTGATTGTTATAATTGGTCTTGCGAATTACTTTTTTTGGTAAATTTTTTTATCGAAGTAATAAATGAATATTAAGCGGGGTACTTGTTACAATAAGCTTAAAGATGTCTTAAACACAAAGGACGAACGTTGGCACATAGATGACTCCTTTCCCCGTTCTTTGTTTCTATACGACAAAACGACTAAATCCGGCAAAAATTGTAGACTCAATTCTTCTGTATTTTATGGAAATTATCGGATCTTTTACTGGTTTAATTCTAGTTTTGAATACCCAAGGTCGAACGAAGATTGACGCGAAGGCCGTATAGCTTATACATACAACCGAAGGGTGTAGGATTGGAAACCAGCCCAAAGCTAGTTGGTTGTGTTCTGGGACAGCATGTGGCGGACGTTGGCTAAGCCAGTGGATTATTGGGTTAAACAATAAAAACTGAAGCAATATTATTCGTATTCGGCACTTTGCAATAGCTCCCAGTTACCCATTGTGGACACGAGTAATCTGACGAATATCGTGTGATGACGTCCCCTTTAAGTTCTAATCTCCAGGGATAAACGTGGGATTCTTATCTGTAATTTTTTTTCTTTCTATGTGGTAAAAAGATATACTCTTATTACTTTTATTGTGTATAGCAATCACGAAGACGGCTTTAAAATTAAAAAACAGATATCTTTTGTATCGTACTTAATAACAACACGTTCCCTAAAAGGTCCTTTGTCTGTAAAATAAGCAAGAATCGGACCGAACCCATGCGAACCTCTTGAATCCATCACTGGTTTTAACCCAATTGTGGGTTTGATTGTAAGTTAAACTAATTTTTCCTAATTGATACCAAAGGATATTTTTACCGGGATCAGTTTTGAAACCCTGATGGAATCATTGCAAAGACCGTTTGTATGTAGTCCGCTGTGCATCGTTTGCGTTAATAAGAATTTAAAAAAAGAACATCATGAAGTAAAACTCCAACTTACACCCGGGCGTGCGTATTTGCAAACGGTCATTTAGATATAAGGTCCTGGGATCCCTTGGTTTTAGTGAGCACAGTGCTTAAGATTTAAAAACAAAAATGATGACAGTTAAGTTTTTCATATTTATTTCAAGATTTTCTTTCAAACAACCGAAATAATGTTATAACCAGTTACTATACTGAATTAAACATATACACTTTTTAAATGCAAAAAACGGAAAGAGCTGAAAAGTAATTAGGAATATATGGTCGATATATGCAAAACCGTCAATGCTTAATTAGATCAATGTTATGGATAAGTTTTGAAATCGTTTAAAATGACTTTTCAACGAGCTATCAGGTTGTGAATGTATAAATATTGTTGTGGCTTACCGAAATGATATTTTTATATTTCAAAAATCACAATTGTACCGACTATATTTCGCGAAATTATGCCTCAACACAAAGTTTTGCATAGACAAAATGGCGGCTTAGGGTCACAGTGAATTCCGAATCATTAACAAATGTTGGGTATTTTGGCTATTCAGATGTTTGGTTTTCCTAAAATGTGGTTCAAAGGTACCATCAATCTCTTGGCAAGAAATGCAAATGAAATTTATAATGACATAAAAAACTCATGTAACACAAATGTCATTGCGATTTGTTAAAAATTCTTTTTCAGAATTCTTCAAAGTTTTATTTGAATTATTTTTCAAATTCAAATGCGTTTGTTTCTTTTCTTTATGACGTCGCATATCTCGATAACGAATTCTGAAAATTAAAACATAAATTTAAAGCTAAAAAACTAAATGGTTCTTATAAAGTTTATTAATAAATTCTTCAAATAATTTAAATTACTTTAAATTACAAAAATAAACATCACAACAAGCACATCATTGGTGAATGGGTTAGCTAATTAGTAGTTGGTTAGTGAATAATGATTAGTGATTTCCGTGCAATAATAAGATAATTTGCTGCCTAAATCGATGAAGTGCTTTGTTTGATAAGGTATTTTTATAGAAGAATATTTATGTGAACAAATTAAAATATATCCTTCTTGCAAAAATTACTGCTCTTTAAAAATACAAATCTTGTGGCAAAAATTCTTACAAAGGAAACCTACATAACCAAAAAGGTTTGATTTTCCCTTTTTTCGCAGAAAGGGCTGAACGCTAAATTGTTGTATAGCATCTGGTTTTAACCAACCATGCTAAGGACTCGTGTAATCTGATGTTTTACGCAAACATAGTATATTATACGAAGAATTTCTCACGTCAGTCTAGTTTTCCGCTAAAATAATCCTGTTCTGGCACCAGTAATGTGGTATAGAATGTAACCCCCGTCTGTGTAAAATAGACTTTTCTGTACGTAACGATTAAGTGATTTGTGCTCAATACCTAAGTATTACTTTTCATGCGCTCTATAAACCTCTTACCCTTGACACCATCCAAATGCATATTCCCTGACTCGATAAAAGGGTTAACTTACTAAAGAACAGCATTGCGTTTGTTACGAATGATTGTATCAACTTGGTAACATTGGGTTTTACAATCAGAGATTTTGTTAAAAGGTGGCGTGTTATATTCATGCGGGAATCCATGCTTAACTGAGCGTGGTTATGTACGGTAGTGTGGCCGAATGGCTAACGCGACCGATACATATACCGACTCTTATACTAAAAAACGCTTCTGGTGACGAGCCCATCATGGGTTCGAAACTTCGCTCAGTAAAAAAAATGAGCATGTTTATGCATAACTTGCCGTAATTGTACTTAACTGAATAAAGGAACGGTTATTTAAGCGTAACCTTGCTTAACTGGCCGACCTTGTACTTAACTAAATGAAGCTATGGTTAACTAAGCGTAGTAATGCTAACTGGCCGTAACCATGCTTAACTGAGCGTGTTCATGCTCAGCTCAACTGGCCGTGCTTATACTTTTCCTAATTTAGACAGGGTTAGTTAAAAGTATCCATGCTTAAGCCATGGTTAAATTGGTGCAGCCATGCTTTAACTGAGCTCACTTAACCTTTCCTTCACCTGTGGCAAACAGCTGAAGTGAGAACGGACGAAAATAGAGCGGAGAGCACACAAAATACCAGGACGAGGGCGAGCGACGTATCCCGATGAGGCGTGGTATTGTGTCCGGTCATTGCGGATCGATGCACCGCGAATTCCGCGTTGGTAAGCGGAGCGTCTCTGTATTGACAACGGTTGCCATGGAAACCACGAGGGCATCTGCGGAATTTATTAAATTTAAAAAAAAAATTGAAAAATCGTGGAAGTATGTAACTTATGTGTATAATCGACTGTATGTGCACAAATCAAATATTGGTCCAAAAATATAAACAATTTTTAGATTTACATTTTCTAAAAACGTAACAAATTTATGATTTTTGGGAAAAATTAGTCTAATATTGAAAAACGTCATAAACGTAACACTTGAATTTAAAAAATAACGAAAAAGCAAAAAATATACTAAAACACTCACAAACAAACTCTTTGGTGATTTCTTCTAATACAAACACCGTAGTTGAAACAATGATTGTTCTCCATACCACAAACAGCATAACCGTTTATTCTTATTTCTGCAAGTAAAGTTTTAATGAAATAAATCTAATTTATAAATTTTAATTTGGTTGGTCAGACATTTATTATCAGTAGCTTGAAAAATCGCCTAAAAATCACATATGGTAAAAACGCATAAAACCACAGGTAATTTTATTATTTTAAAACATCAATTTCCGCATAATATGTCAAGTATTTGGCTCGTCCAGTGTGTTGATAATCTGGCAAAGCAAATTAATCGACGTTTGAATAAATTTGGATTATTAGTAGATAATGACCCCTTCTCTAATTTGTGCTGGTCAGAGAGCCTGCGCTAACCCGGGCCCAACTACACAGCTATTAGTTGGTGTCTTTTTTTAACTTGGCTAAGTTTCGAACCCATGATGGGTTCGTTGCTAAGGCCATTTGTCTATATAATTTAGTATATGAATTGGTCGCTTTAATCATTCGGCCATGCGACCGTTCGCAGCTAATGGTATCTGCGGTAACGAACGAAAGAAATCGACCATTTCGTTCCCACCCATCAATCCAGTCTATCGACCTTATCAATTCACTTTTGCACCAAATACAAAATGGCGCTGATCGAAAAAAGCAGAAATGTCGTTAAAAGTTGACTCGTATTTTCCGAAAACTTGAGGCCACGATTTGTAAGCCTTTTTGCTTGAATTGGATTTAAGTTTGTATTTAGTTGAAACTAATTAAAATGTATATTGGACAATTTAAAAACGGTGTTATAAATGTAGACTTACGTGGCAACAATGCCGTAAAAGGCGAGTGACGGGCAGCGCAGTGTGAACTTTGACCTACTGAGTGAACCTTGACCTCTTTTTGTAGTTCACAAGAACGCATTGTTATGAAACAATAGTTGATGTAATAATAGCCATCCGCACCGCATAATAACATCACTCCTGTAAGAAATAGAATTGTTTATTTGTTATAATATTCGTGCAAATTCTATCTTTTGGAATAGTATCTCGCATTCATAGCATTTCTTAGACTATCGTCCTAAAGATTAGTCTGATGGTTTAATGAGTCGACTTTTAGCCGAAGGGTTGCAGATTTGAAACTGGTCGCTAGCTAGTCGGTTGTGTCCTTGGGGAAGGCACTAAACAGACATTGCCTGAACTCAGCGGATTAATGGGTTCTACCAAATTGAAGGAACATGTGAATCAAACACAACACACTGCAATAGCTCAAGTAACCCGATCCCATTCACAGGGATAAACATAAAAATCCTATCCTATCCTTAGACTACTTGCACTATTTAAAAAATTAAACCTGAAAATTGCAGTAATAATTTTGGAGCTGCATTTTTAACCTAATCTTCTTGGGTTAATTGACCCAATAGAAATTTTTAATCGTATATTTATTTCATCTATATCACCTTCTTTGAGAAAATGATGACACCATTAACCTAACGTCAGTATACAGACTCCATACTTAATATACGCCATCACGTTATATGACGTAATACCTGACGTCATGCAATTTTCCATACACGTGCATTCTCCTCGTATACACTTCCCGTTGAACTTGCAGTCTGCATCACTTCGACACTGCGCGGCGGTAGAGATACACGCCATGCATAACACCAAAAATGGGACAATGGACGCTGCAGAGGAAATTAATGATACTTTGTTGTAAAAAAGAGTTTGATCAAAAATTAGCTTCAACTTTTTACATCTGCTACATTATTTTAATTAAATATTCCTAAATGTGACAGGTCAGTTATATAATATCACTTATGCAATGATTTTTATAGCCTTAGGTCTGTTTATGGTCTGTACCAGTTTAAACATTTTGCTACATTTCTACGTAAAAAGCATGGCGGTGAATTGCCTATAAACGGTCACGACTCGGCTATTTATAAATCTTCAAACGAATTTAGGGGTTGAGTTTTGGTTAGGCAAAACGCGCAGGCTAAGATTATCCACATAACTGGTGGTTTAATTTAAACCGCCATTACTGAGGTGAGGTTAAAAAATATACCAAAATGCAAGTGACTGGATGAGCGGTATCTTTTGGGCACATTTTTAAGCTGTTGGACCAAACCGTTCACCAAATAAATTGTCCATATTGATACCTAACCCACTATCCGATTCCATTATAAGACTATTTCTCCTTTTTACAATGGCGCCAAACTGAATATTTCTATTCCCACATGAACCCAGCGGATTAATGGGTTCTACCAAATTGAAGAAACGTGTGAATCATACACAACACACTGCAATAGCTCCGGTAACCCGACGGTGAGCGCGAGGTGATCTGACGATTACCCGTGTGTTAACCCCTTGGTTTTCCCATTCACGGGGATAAACATAAATATACCATTCACATAACGACACGTGTATGTCACAATGTGTGAAAGGATAAGTCGGTCCAAGTAGAAATAAATTGCCGGGCCGGTGCGTATAAAATGCTAACAACTTGCCTTACTATCATAACTATATACTTTGGTTAAAAATCAATGACCAATACGGTTTATATGTATGAGATAATAAATTTGGTAAAGATATAGAAAGTGACTGACACCACCTTAAATTGTTTACAGTGAACGAAGAACCAGAAACTTTGTTGACTGTTGAATATTGATATTTTTTTTGTACAACTAACACAGATATAGTGGTATTATTATTGGAAGTAAAGTACACGGCGGTGTGCATTGTGATTGTCGCTTGAAATCAAGCGTAGGATAGGATATTCATGCTTATCCCCGTGAATGGGAAAATGCAAGGACGTTATCACACGAGCAATCGCATTGCTTAGAGATCCTATAATTCGTATTTACACGATAAACAAAATCCTATATATATACAGTCTTTAAATAAATAATGTAGGGTTGTCAAAGTGCATATAATTTATACTTCTAAAATGAAGTTTTTGCTAAGCTTGGTTTCAAACCAACTACCTACTGGATTTGTTATATTTTATGTGTTCGTTAGTTATACATGTCGGACGTGATATACCTATAAGCAGCATTGGTTTAATTATAACTGATAATATTTTAATCTGTGTGAATCGCTGTAGCCTACGAATGCACTACAGCACTAAGACACTTGCTCAATTTGTAATGATATACAATGCTGCGAAACAAAGAATTTGCGAATTAGTCTAATTATAGTTGAAACGTGCCGTGCAAAAAGATCCAGTCCGCTTGAGATTACCGAGTGATGTAAGCAACAAAAAAAGGTTTTATTGCATAGAAATAGAAACTCCGGAGCAATCTCCGAATTAACGTAAATCCAGTATTCGCTTTCTCGTTTCGAGCGGCATTTCTTTCTTAAAGTAAACGACACCGACGCCTTGGGCCAAACGTAATGGCGCGAAATTGCAAAATGATTCGCACGGTCCCGACACGACCTATGCCGGGACTTTCCGTCTTCCGCAAATCCTCTCTTTCCGCCATTGTTTACCGGTAAACAATGTAATTATGCGATAACACATGTGGTCATGCGAATAACGAGGGTGTAGCCAATAAAAAGGGGGAATCATGCGTGTAATCCGTCAATGGCTGTCAGGCGGATTAAGCCAACGTAATTTTGTATTTATTTTTACAAGTTCTATCACAGCAGGATCCGGCGGAAATTTCCCCAATCACCATGACGTTTCACGTGCAGCAGTAGCGTGGGAACTTTGAGCGGCAGATCCGACCAAACCAAAGAGTCGCCTGACAGCATCTTCGATTTTTACTTTCTACGCGGAAATCCCGGTAAGAACGACACAACAAACGATAATATTTTCGAAACCACCACCGTGCAAATGTAAGCTATTTTTCCCGACGAGGTTTAGGAATTTTACGCCCGCATTTTCATAAGCATACCTGAGGGAATTTTTTCAATTGATCGAAAGGAATTTTTGGCACTAAAAAAACACCTTTCCGTGCTTAAGTCCATACGTTTATGGAAAAAGTAATAATTTTCCAAAGAGTTGTTATTAGGCACGAGTTTTCCCCTCTAAAATGACGTTCTAAAATATATGGTCACTGTCGTGATTTAATTCATCATGTCATGAACAAAGCACTTATCACGTATGAGCGTGTGACAAATGCGTTATTACGTCATAAACCGACACTCCTTGTAACGTCACCGTCTCGCACAAACATGAAATGTCACAATGGGAGATTGTGACGTGTGGTTTACGTGCGACGCAAATAAACTGGCAGAATGTGGTTGATGATGCGAAAATACCATTTGTCTACGTAATACACAAGTTAGAAATCTTAATTTTAAGAATACAATCTTTATTTTTGAGAATACCGTAAATACAATAGTGTGTGGGGGATTCATGGTAGCGCCGAAACCAGGAATTTAGGCCATGAAAGGCGCTTTCATAGAAGGCGCTTTTCTCGAAGGTTTTGGAGAAAAATCCACTTTTTATCTTTAAAATTGTTATTTTTATATTATACGAATTAGAAAACTGCGTTTTTTGGTTTTAACTTTTAAAAATACGACATGACTTAATAACACAGAAATGTCGACATGTTTGTCTTTAAAACATTTCTTTGCTTCTATTACAAAGGTAAGGTATGGTTAGATTATGTATATTGCAAAATAAGATTGAAAGGATTGGACAAACATAGGATAGTCGAGATTCGACCACAACAATAGGGTCACTAATATTCTTGCCGTGCGAAAGCAAGACAATAATAGAGTTACCAATAAATTGAAATGAAATTTGCCAAATTGAAATATTTAAACACAATGTAAAAATACGTTAAGCCTACTTTTTGCATTAGATATTTTGACCACCGCTAGTACTACACAGCTAGTTTATCCATTTCCCCACATAACAATAAGAAATATCTTACAACTTATTTTATATAATTGCAATGAATTTTTAACAATGGGGAAGCGAAAAAAAGCATCTTGCTGCTTTAAGATTGTTTGTCGGGAGGTGAAAAGTTTTACTTTAACTTTGCACTTGTGCGTAGCGCATAACACCTACTTTTGTGCATAAAAATTAAAATTAACAATTTGGCTATATAGCGAGAAAATTTAGGAAATTATTATATATTTTCGTTCAGACACATTTTAATTTTTTAAATCATAGCTTACCGAAAATATTCATATTTCTTGTAAATTTCTCGTTTTCTTTTTTAAGAATATCAATTTAAAATAAACGCTTTGCTGAAAAATAATACAGAAGTTAAAAATAAGTTATTTTTAATTATTTAATGTAAAATATCTCCCAAAACAAATTAGTCTCATACATATATATTTGATAAACATGCGATTTTGGTTTAATCAATAAATAATATGCAACTACAAATGGGGTTAACCCAATACACTCAACGGACTTAACGATAGACCAGTCACATAATATTAGCATAACTTGCATGGACAATCTTTTAATGGGAGATTTTTTATTACTTTTAGAAACCTATACAATCTGCTACACAAATGACTACCAAGCAACCATGCTTATATGCAAATATTTCCTTCAGAAAAACTTTTTCTTTGATTACTAGAACGATTGCAAATTTAACATTAAACTTTTTCGGTACAGTAGATGTTCTACGAACACCGGCGGCTCCTGAAAAATGATCTCGAAATCAAGGTGCACTCCTATTTTATACCGAGAATCTGCAATTATGACGTCACGATACAGCTTCCTTTCTGAGATGGAAAATAAAGGCGACAAGAGAAGCGATCATTATCGTCTTAAAATGCCGCTTGTTTTGATAATTACACAGTTTAAACCCAGTTCTAATATTATTTACCGCAATTAAGTCACTTAATTTAACTATTAGCAAAACATACAAAACGGCTTTAAAAACGCGGATAATCTATAATTTATATACAGCCCAACTCTTTTATAACTGAAAGAAAAAACAATTTCTTCCTATAAAATTAAAGACGATTAGCGTACAAGTATTATTTTTAAAACGTAAGTGAACTTGTTAAATACGAGAGGTAATTTTAACTTTGTTATTTTGCTTTAAAGGGAAAATCGGTCCGTATCAGCCTATTTTTTAAAAGATTTTTCAGCGTTTTTGTGAAATCCTTTTATGTACGGCAAATCTGTCGTGTATTCGTGGAAATGATGATAAAGGTTTAGAACACTCGAGCAAGCGAACTTTTATCATATAATATTACAAGCAATTCTACAAGTGTGTCTTGCCCGAGGACACAAAGGACCTTAGCTAGAGGCTAGTCTCGATCCAATCCTACTTCGGCTGACGTTCTGACGCACAATTTCAATATGAGGTGTGATTTAGTAACTAAGTATTAACACCTTAGTAATAATAAGAAAACCGTGAATTTAGCTATCTTAAAGAAAATGACATCAATTTTTAATTACGCACTCAAATAATTTAAAAATCAATATCTTGTCCGACCGGTTAGACTTGTGTTTTAGTGCGACATATTTCAACCGAAGGGTTACAGGTTCGAAACTGGTGGCTATCTAGTCGGTTGTGTCCTTGGGCAAGGCACTTAACGGACATTGCCTGAACCCCGCGAAATAATGGGTTCTATCAAATTGAAGAAAAGTGCGTATTATACACAACACACTGCAATAGCTCCGGTAACCCGACGGTGGGCGCGAGGTGATCTGACGATTGCCCGTGTTACCCCCTTGGTTTTCCCATTCATTAGGATAAACATAAATATCCCATTTTATTCTAACCTATCCTCTTCTATCTCGCCCAAATAGCCTTTTGCTCTTTCGTATTGCATTTTTTAAGGTTTAAGTTGGTACTTTTTTAAGTTTAAAGTAAATGTTATTATATTTCATTGCATATGCGATTATTTTTAATTTTAGTCATATTATCTATTTTACTAGCATGTTTGTTTTTTAGGCTTACATTAATATAACCATGACCTTGTTATAACGAATCCCTTTTAAATCCTAAAAAGGGTGAAATAGATTATAAAACAGTGTGTTCATGTGGATTACCTGCCAACTTATTTTTATAGGTCTTGTAATACATGCAAAATTTTTATGAAATACATTTCCTGTCTTTTTATGCTTTCTTTAATTTTTTAAACCTCGATCCCCGAATATTGTTTTATAATATTGGTTAGGTGGCGGTGTTTTAAAATCGTTTCTATGGTAACAACACTTTGTCCTGTCCGGTGTTTACTTTCTTTGTTTTTGTATTAATTTTAAGCTAAATTTGAGGACTTCATCGGTATTTCGCATGTTAGGTGTAAAAACCTAGTGTTACAATGCCGCCGAAAAAGAAAGGTGGCAAGAAAGGCAAGAAGGGAGGTAAAAAGGGCGATAAAGATGACGGAGGATCGGCGGTTGGAGAAAAATCGGGAACTGGGGGAAAAGAATTGAACGAATTAAGCAAAGAATTCTTTTTAATTCAAGTAAAAGATCTAGAACAAAGGCTTTCAAGGTTCGGTTTGTTTTAAGAACAGTTTATATTCTTTATTGTGTTTAATTTTTTAGCTTACTGATGATTAGACCAACTCTCTGAAAACCATGGAGAAAAATTGTAGCATTTAAATATATTTTATGGAACCTTTTTTATATATCACTGATGCTCATAATTTTGTAAATCATCACAACCTGCACATATCTGACATTACAATTTGGGTATAAAGCAGAAGCATGTTGTCTTAAGTAGTGGTGCAGCTCATCTAGCTACCACTGTTGTGTATACGATTTGGCCACCAATATCTACCGATACATTAATAAACATTGGGTACCAGCCAGCCTGGAAAGTATGGCAGATTTCAATGAGATCTCAATGGTGAAAGGCCTTAATTTACATAATCCAAGCAATTTACCCAGTTACCCGTATGGAAAGTACGTCAATTTTCGCCGAGATCTCGAGTGTGCACGCACCAAATATTTAAGTGTGCAGTGTGCAAACGTCCGAAAGTACACACTTTAAGTGTGCACACAATCTGCTTTTTATTACTGTTTTACCAAAATCTTAAACAAACATATTATTCTATCCTAAATCTATCGTTTCCGTCAGTTAACAAATCTATCTACATTACAAAAAACATACCGACAGTAAATTACCCGAGGTCCAGAGGCAGGTTTACAGGTTTTTGGAAATTATGCGATGTTTATGTTTAAAACGTAAGGACGGGTTAACACACACGCTCGCCAGCCGGCGCACCGTTGGTTTGTTTCTCATATAAGCTGGCTCCCGAGCGTACGCTCAATATAAAGTAACAATCACCTGTCCGCCAGCTCGCGAGCGTGTGTGAAATTAAGTGTGCAAAGACACAGAGAAAAAAAAATCTCGATCGGGCAGCTGCCGTACTTTCCATACTGGCCCAGTTGCAAATTAAGTACTGGTATCTGTAATTAAAAATGTGTGAATCCGGCACAACACACTGCAATAGCTCCTCTAACCCGACGGTGGGTGCAAGATGACACTAAAAATACCAAGTTTTTTATGGTTTTTGGGACAATTGTTCCAGATATCAGAAAAAGTGCGATGAACTGAGCATCTCGAATGCTGAGTACGAGGAAAAGTACAAACAAGTGGTTCAAGATCGAAAAGAGATTGTGGATTTTCTTAAGAAGTCTCTGGAGCAAAGACAAGATGATATATCAGACTTGCACGACCGCTTGCTTGGCCTACAGCAGGTCTGGTATTCCAATTTTTATTTGATTACAGTTTTATTTTTGTAAAAAAGTCCTATTTTTTTATTTGGTAAAAAATTCCAAGATTATTCAAATTTTTATTTGATTACAGTTTTATTTTGTAAATATTATCCTTAGAAGCAAGTATAGTACAACTTAAAAATTTATATAATTTTAGTTTGTGGTTTAAAGCATCACCATTTACTAAACATCTTATTTTCATTTTGTGTGACCAAACGAAAATTTTTTAGAAGCAATAACATGCTATATCGAATACCAATTTATCATTCTGTCATACTGGTTATGTCTGGCAGGTTTAGTGTGATGCCTGTTTAACCAAAAAGGTTGCAATTTCGAAACTGGTCGCTAGCTAATCGGTTGTGTTCTTGGGCAAGGCACTTAACAGACATTGCCTGAACCCAGCGGATTAGTAGGTTCTATCAAATTGATGGAACGTGTCTATTATACACGGTTTTTCCATTCACGGGGATAAACATCCTATCCTATCCTTTTTTTACAATGTCATATATTTTATATATTTTTAGAATTACTGCTAATTTCAATGCGAGTTTTAGTAACGTTGTATCACAATCCATTGTAAATTCAGGCAAAAGACACCGAAAAGGAAAATTACGAAACTCAACTTACGCAACATAAACGAGAGTCACAAGAAGTAAAAGATCGACTGACGTCGGAAAATATGATTTTGGGGGGGAAACTATCTTCACTTGAAGAATTTAAGGTTTGGTCCAAGATGTGGCAATATATATCAAAATAAGATTTTTATATTTCAATCGTTAGATTTCATTGTACCCACATTCAAGTTACAGCTATTGCAGTGTGTTGTGTATGACTCACATGTTCCTTTAATTTAGTAGAACTCAATAATCCGCTGGGTTCAGGCAATGTCTGTTA